>APFE030335506.1:6278-17291 GCA_000404065.3 Pinus taeda | reverse complement strand
GTTCACTTTCCTCTTTATCTTACTCAACCTCCCTGGGTGGAGGCTAGCTATCTAGGAGAGCTTTCCCAGATCGCAAGTTAATTTCTTGAATCTCCATAGCATAAGTCGGGCATGATGGTTCCCCACTATACACTTACTAAGCATGTCTGTTGGTTGGGTTCAGATTTGGCTGGGCAAGCATTTGGGGTTGCTTTGGTGGAGCAGGAGGTAACAATTGTGGTTGGGTAGGTGGTGGAGGCAAAAGAGCAAGAAGAGAGTTTTATTAGGGCTCCACCCCTGATGAGATGCATTCCATTGAGGCTGTGGCTAAGCATAGGATTGAAATGAATGGGCGGCTGGTTGGGCATGATATGGAGATGTGAAGTACCAAAGAGGAGGTGTGGACCAGGAAGGATTAGCAGGGGGGCCCCAAGAAGGTATGGAAGTGACTTGGTTGGGGTTGTAATAAGCATGAGATGTCCCTTGCATCCCCTGCTGATATGTTCTACTTCCATGCGGGCTCCTCTGGTTTATGTAATAGAGTTGTTCAGTGACTCCCTCAACCCCTTGATATACAACTTTAAGTCCGAGTAAAGGAGGGCAATTGTCTATAGAATGATTTTCTTCACAGACTGAACAAATCTCTATAGAGTTCAATGGGCATTCATTCCTAGGATGCCTCTTGGTGCATCTAGGGAAAAAATGGCCAAAGCCCTCTCTGCTTCCTCTTGTTTCCTTTTGATATGTAAGGTATCCATTTGCATGGCAAAAATCTGCAGCATCTCACTCTTGAAGTCTTCCAACATGTTTCCAATTTCTCCTTTGATGGATGAGTTAGAGGAAGAGGTATTGGCTATGGGTTGACTCCCCCTACCTTTCTTTCTGGTTTCCCTAGAATGGTTTCTAAAAGTAGTCTTTATGTCCTCATAGGACAGTTGATAGATGTCTCCCTCGGCTAGTAGATGGAGGGTGTCTAAAAGATCTTCCTAAATTCCCCTGAGCAGGACCAGCTTCAGAAACTCAGGGTCAAGTGTACACCCGGTCCTTTTGTAACTGAGCTGGAACCTCTCTTCATAATATTCCAGGGACTCATCACTTCCTATAGTCATTTGGAAAATTTATTCTTTAGTATCTTTTTTCCTACAATAGTCTCGATACTTTTTGTTAAAGGATTGCTACATCCTTGAGAGTTAAAGGGAACAATTTCAACGTTTGCTCATCTTCTGCATAGTGATAGGTTCAACAGATAATAGCAAACTCAAACAAAAAGGTGTCAGAATCTTCTATAGTTAGACCATGGAAATGAGGTAGGGTGGAAGGGCTTATATTCTTCATTTTGGTGTCCCCGTTGGTCTCCCAAATGGGAAAGGTACCCTCTATTCTCTCTCCATTCCCCCTAGCATTTCTGTGTTCAGCCATTGGCTTCAAAGGAATTTTTTCTTCTTCTTCTTCCCTTATAGTTTCATCAAATATATCTGGCTATTCACCTAAGGGTTCTTCTTGATCACAACCACTGAAGAAGAGAGAAGGTTGGCTATGTGAAGCAGTGGGGGTGGTGGGCAAAATTTTTCTTGAGTTATCTCTATTCCTATGAGGCATGAAAGGAAATATTTTTGGTTGGTTTTTGTTTCTTTTTCCTCACGCTGATAGTACCTGCAAAACTAAAATTGATTGAACAAAAAAAATTGCAACTAACTGAAATGAACTTACTGAAATGAAATTTGCAGAATTGAAAAGGAAAGCAAGGAAATACAGAACTTGAAAGGAAAGGAACTGACTAGTCTACTTTTGCTAATTTAAACTATTAGCAGAATGTTGCAATACAAAATAGAAGAAAGCAGTAATGACAAAATACTTTGACGCTTCCTGGAAACAACTCCAAAAAGTGGTGAGCACTAGTATTACAGCAATAATGCTACATCTCCTGGGCTGCCTACTTGACTCTTATCGACTAGGTAGTTCGTAACAAACTTGGAAGTGATAGTGTTGTATGTACAAGTACTAGATCTTACTACAGGTTGTCACTTGGTCAACCAGTGCAAGATCGCTAGGAGCTCAAGCCAAATTCTATGGATTCTAAAATAAGCTCTATATGTGATGAAAGGAGAGAAAGACTACTCTACAGATACTATTCTAACTGCAAAAAGGAGAAAGTCTGAAATGTAAAGCAAAACTAGTAAACCCAAATTAACCAACTAATCCAAATTTTGCAGAAAGCGCTATGAAAACCATGAAAATAATGCCATTACCTACTAAATGAATTAAACAACATCTAACTAAGCTATTCCTGGAAGTAAATGAGCAAAAAACATCTTTTTGGATTATTATGTATTTTTATGTGACTTTGACATGCATGGAATTTATTGTTTGTGAATGTGGCAATGTATAGGTGGTGCTGGAGGGTAGTTTTGGGACTTTAGAAGATGTAGGATGGTGTGGATGGGTTCTAGGAGGTCTAAGGTGGCCTTCTAGAGGCTTTTCCCACACTCAGCCTTCAAAGAAAGCCTACAGGAAAATCTACAAGAGGAAAACATCGTTCTACAAGAGGCCTACAGGAGGAGGCCGAGAGCAATTTGCACTATTTTGAGGGTGTGAGAGTGGGTGAAATAGGTGGATGAAAGTTGGAATGAGGTTTTGGGGAACCTAGGGTCTACCAAGAATCATCAGGAGAGAGAAATATCATTGGATTTTCTCAAGGAGAGAGGAAGAAATTTTATGGAAAATGCAGGAACCTAAGATAGAATTGAGGGGAGACTTGGGCGACCTGTAGGGCATGGATGAGATGGAGGATGGGATGGATGATAGGCTGGAATGTTGCTAGAAGATATCTATTGCATAAACAACTGACAATCAACCAATAAGATCAAGCAAGCAATGAAATAAGTGCACCTAGGAAAACAAAGTTTTGCATCAAAATAGTCTAAACTATGATCTGTGGGAGGAAATGCTAATAACTGCTGCAAGAAAGGAAAGCATGAAAGAATACTATTGTAAATAAATAAGTGAGCATGGTGAATAAGTTCTGAAGCAAAGAAAAACTAGACTATTAACCACTAAAAGATGCAAACACTAGAAGTCCTATGAATGAGGAAAATCTGTGTTTTTGAGGCAGCAAGAGGGCCTTTGCCTCAAATCATGGTCCCAAAGGGAGGAAGAGAGGCCAAGGCACTATTGCTAGCCTTTTGAATCTTCTCTTTATCACTGCCTATCCTACTATAGAAAGCAAAAATGGAAGAAAACTATTGAATGATCGAAAGCAACCTATTGTTAACCATCAAAGAAATACATTTAACAACAACCTAATCTACAAACTGAAATAAAACATATAAATACAAGTAAAGAGGAGCTTGGCTGCTTCAATTGGGCCCTAAACCAAGAGCTTCGGCCCTCTAAGGTAACTTAGTGCTAGCTCAAAAGGGATTCCATCTTTATTATCAAAACAATAACAATATTACATGAAACTGTCTCAAAAATAATGAGCTCGAAGATGGAGCAGAGTTTACATAAGCAAAAATTCAACAAAAATCAGACCCTAGTGAGGCCCTAGGCTTCTCTACTTATACAAATGAAGCTACCAAGAGCTTCCTTAAAATCAGGGAGGCTGGGCTCCCAAAAATCAAGATAATCATCAGTCATCCTCCACCTGCTCGGTTGCCTTCTAGTGCATGACCTGGCTACTTGTACTACAAGCTGAATGAAGGGGAATTTGAAGTGAGGAGTAATAAATGAGCGGTATTCCCTCCTATAAGTCCTCTCCTTTTCCCACTTCGAGTTATTGCTGCCATTTGTCCACGGGATCCTTGATTTTGACCTCAAAATTCATCAATAATCTGCATTAAACAAATCTTATACCACATGGCATCATTACTAACTCAACTCACTCCATAAGCATAAATATAATCAAAAAATCATACAATAAGCCAAGAGAATGGTTTATTTGGCTAGGTTAGGAGGTAAAATGAGCCCATATAATTACTCATTTATGAGGCTCATCAATTACAACCCCAACCAAACCACAACCATACCTTCTTGGGGACCCCCTGCTCATCCTTCCTAGTCTACACCCCCTCCTTCATCCTTTGCATCTTAGTATCACTCCCAGCCAGCTAGCCAATCATTTCAACCTTATGCTCCACCACAACCTCAGTGGAATGCACCGCCCTGGGGGTGGAGGCCCCAATACAACAATGCTCCAACTCTATTGCCTCCACCACCTACCCAACCATAGCTGCCACACTTTGCTCCACCCAAGCAACCCCAGATGCTTGCTCAGCCAAATCCGAACTCGAACAATAGGCAGGTTCAACAAGTATACAGTGGATACATATCATATCCAACTTATGTTGTGGAAATCCAGGATATTAACCTGAGATTTGGGAGAGTTCTCCAGGATAACCAACCTCCAACTCCACCTAGGGAGGTTGAGGAAGAAAGAGAGGAAAGAAATCTTAAAGTAAATCCACCCTTTATTGAGAGATTAGCCCAACCACTCCAGCCTACCCCAGAAGAGACTAAACTTCTAGGAGCATTAAAAAATCTATGTGTAAAGATTCTGCTTCTCCAAGTAATAAAAGGTGTTCCTATTTACAATAAGTTGATTAAGGATAAGTGCTTCAATCATCCAGGGAGGTGAAGAAGGGATTCCCCTGCCATTAATGTCATTAGGTAACTATCTGACTTATTGCTGGGACAAGTAATCTGTCCAAAATATTTGGACCCTAGAAGCGTTGTAGTAGATGTGCACACCAATGGTACCATTGTCCCACACACTCTGATTGATCTTAGGGCTGCCATTAATGTGATAACCAAGGACACCATGCTCAAGCTCAACCTCAACCTCCAAGGTTCATTGAGGAAGACCACAACAGTTCTACAACTTGCAGACCATTCCATAGTAACCCCTAATGGGATTATGGAGGATGTGATGGTCTCCATTGACTTTTGGGAGTATGCTATAGATTTCCTAGTTCTCCAGCCTAAGGCTAAGCTTACTGCTTACTCTCTCATCCTTGGGAGACCATGGTTGGCCATTGTCGATGCTTACATTAGTTGCAGAGCTAGGAATATGACCATCAAGAATGGGCGTATGTCTAAGTAGTTAGTCCTATACCCTCCTTCTCAACCTTTTGTAGAGCATGACTTACCTTTGTGGTTGGAGGAGGAGGAAGAAGGTGAAGTTTATTCTGCCCAACTTTATACTTTAGAAACAACCATGGGAGGAGGATAGCAGGATGAGGATGACTTGATTGAACACTTACTCCAAAGTCCAACTCCCAGTTCATTTCCCTTAGAAGATGCACTAAAAGAAACCTAGAACAATCATCCAATTGACTTATGCTTGGTCGATTCCAACCCACTCCGTGTCAAAACCATAGAATTCGGCCTAGATAGAACCTTGAAAATCAATCCATCTCTTTCTACTCTCCAAGAAGAGAAGTTATGCAACATGCTAAAGGAAAATCTAGAAGACTTCACTTGGAGTTACAAAGAAATGAAGGGAGTACACCCCTCAGTGTGTACTAACCACATATACATCAAAGAAGGTTGCAAGCTAATCTAAAAACCCTGAAGGATGACGAATCCAACTCTTAAAGATATAGTCAAAGAAGAATTGCAAAAACTATTAGATGCAAGATTCATTTACCCTATCTCCAATAGTGAGTGGGTCTCTCCTTTGGTGTTAGTTCCAAAGAAAAATTATAAGTGGAGAATTTGTGTCGATTACGGGGAATTGAACAAAGCCACAAAGAAGGACCATTTCCCTCTACCCTTCATTGACTAAGTGCTAGATGGTCTGGCAAGGAAAAGGTTTTTCTCCTTCCTAGATGGATTCAGTGGGTACAACCAAATCCAGATCAGCATGGAAGACCAGGATAAAATGACATTCACTTGTCCTTGGGGTACTTTTTCCTATAGGGTCCTTCCTTTTGGCCTATGCAGTGCTCCTATCACTTTCGAGAGATCAGTCCCAAGTATTTTTGTCAAATTAGTCCATGATGCGATGGAAATTTATATGGATGATTTTACACCTTATGGCTGTGATTTTCAAGAAGCTCTATCTAACCTAGGCAAATTACTGCACAAATGCATTGAAATGAACCTGTCTCTTAGTCACGAAAAATGTGAATTCTTGATGACTGCAAGGACCATGCTAGGTCATTCAATATCTCAGCGAGGACTGTAGGTGGACCCAAAAAAAATAGCTATCATCCAAAGGGTCCCACTTCATCAAAAGTAGAGAGATGTCAAAAGTTTCCTATGGTTAGTTGGATACTACCAAAGGTTCATAAAGAACTTCAACAAGTTGGCCTCTCCTTTATTTGGTTTGTTGGCAAAGGACTCTGAGTTTATATGGTCAAAAAGCTATCAATAGGCCTTAGACATCCTAAAGGATAAGTTAACCACTGCACCGATTCTCCGAGGCTCAAATTGAGCCCTCCCCTTTAATATTCATGTTGATTCCTCACACAAATCCATAGGAGCAGCCCTAGGTCAGATAGATGAAAAATTACATTATGCTATCTATTTTATTAGTAAGAATCTGTCAAAGGTTTAACTAAATTACACAATGACCGAAAAGGAACTCCTAGCTATTGTTCATTCATTGAACAAATTTAGGAATTATATTACAGTCTATCAAACATTTGTGCATACTAACCATGCTACAATCAAATATTTAATGAACAAACCAAATGTGAATGTTCAAATTATAAGATGGTTACTTTTATTACAGTAGTTTGATCTAACCATTGTTGATAAGCCTGGTAAGGAAACTGTTGTTACAGACTTTTTGTCTAGAGTAATTTGCCTACAGGTGAAGAAGGAATGGTTGATGGCCAGTTACCAGATGAACACTTGTTTTCTATTTCAGTTCTCTCTCCATGGTTTGTTGACATAGAAAACTATTTGGTATCACCATAATTCCCACCAAACGTTTCCTCGAAAGAAAAGAGCAAGATAGTAAGGAAAAGTGCCCCCTTTAATTGGATTGGGGGCAATCTCTTCAAGCTTGGCCCAAATCAAATCTTGAGAAGGTGTGTCAGGGAGGAGGAAGTCTTTGACATCCTTCTGACTTATCATGATGGGCCTTGTGGAGGTCACTTTTCAGCAAAGAGGATAGCATTCAAAGTGTTACAAGAAGGCTATTATTGGCCCACTCTTCATCAAGATGTGAAAAGATATACTAATTAGTGTGATCGGCGCCACAGGATGGGAAGACCTACTCCAACAGATGAAATTCCTCTGCAACCTCAATTGACTTTTAAACCATTTGACAAGTGGGGCATGGACTTCATTGGGCCTATTGACCCTCCTTCCAACAAAAACAGTACATCATTATGTGCCCTGATTATTTGACTAGGTGGGCTAAAACCAAGGCAATTAAGGCAACAACAGAGGAGAAGGTGGTTGAATTCCTAAGCGAGAATGTATTCTACAAATTTGGGTACCCTAGAGAGCTGGTCATAGACCAAGGTAGCCAGTTTACCTCCAACATGATTGAAGACTTTCTCAGTCAGCACAAGATCAATCATAGAACCTCCACTCCCTATCATCCACAATCTAATGGGCAAGTGGAGGTGACCAACAAAGCATTGGAGTGCATCTTGACCAAAGTATTGGCATTATGATTCTGGTTTGGTACTATGGCACAGGTGTTGTACTTGATGGCAACTCACTCTAATGGCAGATCTCACAGGCACTCAAAATCATGGAAATTAAGGCACCCACAGGTAAACCTAGTTGATGTTACGGACCCACAGGTACATTGTCCAAGAAGTGCGTGCATGCATGCAGGTGATACATTCAAAAGGTGCGGACCCCAGTTTCACTCTCTCCAATGCATAAAAGCACGTGCACGTGGGAATCTTCATGAATGGTTCATGGTATTAGTCTGACAGTTTTTGTTCAAATGGTTTTGGTTCATGGTTTTGCATCCAAAAGTATTGATCCCAAGTTTTGGGTTCATGGTATTGTGTTATTAGGGTTTTGGACCATGGTTTTGTGAAAGGCTTGCCTATAAAAGGGAAAGGAGATCTCTTGGCCATACACTTGTGAAACTTGAATATCTTAAGATCTGAAATTTTGGGTGATTAGTTTTAAAAGCTAGATCTAAATCAAGGAGAGAACTTAAGGCGAATCTATTGACAAGTCGTGATCTCTCGGGTGCATGAACAGATCTGTGGATCTGACTGACTGTGGCACATTAGAGGACTTTTAATTTGGCCCTAATTAGAAATTCGCAGGCGATCCAAAGGAGCAGTGCGGGGGGTACGCAGTGCAGGAAAAGGCTCAGTGCGAGGTATGCAGTACCAGATAAGGTGCAGTGCGGGCCGCACGCAATGCTACAAAAGGAGAAGTGCGAGGTACGCAGTGCGAGAAAAGGCACAGTGCCGAAGTACGCTGTCTGTCAGACAGTGACAGTGGGGACCTGAGAAGAAGTATGCAGAGCAGAAGGACCACCAGTGCAGATCTACGCAGTTTACTCTGAGAAGAGCTGCGGATATTCGCAGGCCCCTCTTGGTGAAGTTGCAGACTTATCTTGAAACTTTTGTTGACTATCTTTTATCTATTGCAGCAGAATTCTGGGTTTAGATTTTTGGTATTACTTTTCGGTTTACAACATTCTGAAGTGTTGGGTGATTCATTGGTTGATTATATAAGGAGATTGGGTGATTTGTATGTACTTGATGAATATTTGATGTTCATGGACCCAGTCTGAAAATTTATGAAACGTTGTCCTTAAAGAAATAAAAGAGCTAAGGGGGTTGTAGCTCCCTTCCAGGAGAGACTGGAAAATGAGAGAGAGTTGTAGCTCTCTGCAGGTTGCAGCCTATGTATTGGTAAAGGACTGCACCAGTACAAAATCATTGTAAAAGAAGTTTCTAATTGAAAGAAGATAGAGACATATTGCAGCAGGTGGTTTTCACCCACATTGGGTTTCCACCTTATATCTGGTGTTCTTTGGTGTGACTATCTATTTTTCTTGTTTCATGCTCATTATTATATGGTACTAACATACAAGTTAATGATCAATATATGAAGATTAAATTGAGGAAGGCATATTGAAAAGAACTTGATAATACTGATTCACCCCCCTCTCAGTATTATTTCCAACAATTGGTATCAGAGCAGGTCCTTCTGAAGAAGCTTGATCACTTGAAGGAAGATCTTTCATCATGAGCAACTATGAGAGGGAAGCATCAATCAGGCCACTAGTTTTTGATGGGAAAAACTTCGTATATTGGAAGGTAAGAGTTACTGCCTATCTTCAATCTCTTGGTACTGAAGTCTGGGATATCATAGATACAGGGTATACTTTTCCATCAGCAACTCCTACAGATCCAGCTGAGAAGAAGAAATATGAAACAAATGCAAAGGTGGTCAATACTCTATTGGGATGTCTATCGCAATCAGAATTTGTCAAAGTTATGCAGTATAAATCCGCAAAGGACATATGGGACAATATTGTTCTAAGCTATGAAGGAGATGATCAGGTAAAACGAGCAAAACTTCAAACCCTCAGAATTCAGTATGAAAATCTCAAGATGTACAACGATGAAAGTGTGGCTAACTATTTTCTCTATGTAGATGAGATTGTTAATTGTATGAAAAATTTGGGTGAAGAAGTAAAAGAGGCTGTTGTGGTTGAAAATGTTCTAAGATCTTTGTCCCCTAGGTTTGAATCTAAAGTTTTTGCAATAGAATAAAAGGAGAATCTTCAAAATCTTAAAATGTCACAGCTGCATGGAATTCTAACTGCTTACCAAATGAGGAAAGGAGGACCATCAGACAGGAGAGAAGCTGCCTTCAAGGCTTCTTGCAAAGGAGACTACTATGAGTTAGGACACATATCAGATGAAGAAGAAGAATCAAATTTTGTAAAAAATATTCAATGAGGTGCTGGACGATTCCGAGGTAAGTTACCTTTCAAATTCTTTGCTTTTGAAAGAGTAGGTCACTATGCTGCCAAATGTCCTCACAAGGATAAGGGGAAGGAACCCGTTAGACGGAACAAGAAACAGAATGCAAATAAGAAAAGCTATTACACTCATGAAGATAGTGATGGACTATCAAATAACGATGAAGATGAACGAGGTAATCACTATAAACTTTTAATGGCCTTTGAAGACGACGATTACATGGATGCTATAGATGTGGATAGCTTTTATGAAGAGATTTCTAGACTCAAAAGATGTTTAGAAGAAAAGAATATGATCATTGATACTCTGCAGTTTCAACTTGATGAAAAAAGAAAAATCTCTTGAGAAGTTAGAATGTGAAATTGTTGGTTTTAGAAAAGAAATTGAGAAAACAAAGGCCCTTAATATTAAATTTGTTAAAGGATTTGAAACTCTGGATAAGATTATCAGTGTGCAGCATTCCCCTCTAATCAAGACAGGTCTGGGGTATAATGGAGAAGCATCGCAAGCTTCCACCTCCAAAAGTTATCTTGATGCAGCAAGAAGGAGTGAGAAAAGGCCTAATAGAAATCATCAGGTAAATCAGGGACAGTCTTCCGCAAGGACGAACAAAGGCTATCAAGAAAATCGGGGGCATGCTACCTTAAGAACAAATAGAAGCTACAACCAGCCACAAGTAAAATCTTCCCAATTTTCTTCAAGAATGGATGGTAGTAGAAACTACAATCGGTTGGATGATAGTCGCAAGAATTTCTTCAATGGCCAATGTTTCTCTTTCCATAACTTTGGTCACAAAGCAGCTCAATGTGTTGCCTATAAGACAATCATGACTAGAGAAGCTCAAAAACAAAGAAGTATGCCTGCAATCACAAAGAGAACCTATACCAACTTTTCCACCTTTGAAAATGAAATTGAATGTTCTATTTGTAACAATTTTGGTCATGAAGATTCTGAATGCAGGAGCAAGTTTTGGAAGGCAACTCAGAAGGAACAAACCTCAAGTGCCAAAACATGGAGAATGAAGGAACCGCAACTTGAAAGATGTGGGATAGATTTATATGCAGAAGGACAGGAAAATCAATGGTACATCGACAGCGGATGTTCGAAACATATG
>APFE030335504.1:13345-44897 GCA_000404065.3 Pinus taeda | reverse complement strand
AAAAAAAAATTTCTCGGGGCGCTGCCCCGAACCCCGTACAGGGGGGCTACCCGCCCCCCTCTAACCCCCCGGTTCACTACATAGGTTAGCCGTGGAAAGAATATAACACAACCCAACAGAAGTTGTCGGAGGTGGCCACCCAAGAAACCTGGAAGGTTCGAAACCCATAGTGTTGTGAGAATGATTTCTTAAATGGTTTTGGGTTTAAGAGTTCCCATTTACTAAGTAAAACTATATTTGAACCCAATCATTGAGGGATTCCTTGCTTTCCTTAAATGACACAAATAGTGACTTATCATTAGGTAGAGATGACATTAGCATGAAGTCATGAAGGACACGTGATAAGTAGTTTGGGAGTTTTGGGTGCCCAAAGGAGCCATATATAGGTGACACACAAGCCTCTTGTAGGTCGACACGTGGTGTGGATGATGTTGACATGACATCACCTAGGAGATGGTTAGACCTTGGAGGTTGAAAACCTTGTAAATGTGAATGGTTGAATGTCCTTGGGAATTGTAGGTACCACAGATCGTCAGATAACGGCGCAATAGTTGGCAGAGAACTTCTCTGTCACTTGGGGCTGTTAACTTTGAAGTATTCTGATATAGGCCTCAGGGTTGTGGGGCCCACAGGGAAACCAACAGATAACATGCGGAGGGTTACGTGGTATCTTTGGATATTGGAATCCCATAACCATTGCGAAATGTAATATCAGAAGATTTGAGATAACGGTATGGATAGAGAATGGGTGTTTGGACCCCCACCCATGTAGCAAACCATTGGCAAGAGAGTTTTCCATTACCGTGAAGTCATGAAACGTCATTTGGAGGATCAGATTCTGGGGGAAACCTTCACTTGAGAGTTTGAGATGTTCTGAGGGTCTTGGAGTCATGACATCAGCCGAAAGGTCGATTTTTTGGGGGACGGGCGCTCAACTTGAGAATTTGGGATGTGTTGAGGATCCCATAGTCGTGACATGTCATCCAGAAGGTCAGATTCAGTGGGGGAACCTTAATTTGAGAGTTCGAGTTGATCTAAGGGTCTTGAAGTCATAACACGCTAGTCGGAAGATCGGGATTCAGGTGGGGACTTCAAATTGAAAATTCAAAGTTTGTTGGGGTCCCAGAACCACACAGAGTTAGTAAAAAAAAATAGCGCCTTCCTCGAATGTGAAACGAAGGGATAAGGTACGTTACAAAGTGGTATCAGAGCATCCAGGTTCAATACTTGGACTGGATGGGTTTCGGCACAGGAAAGTGAGTAAATTTTATTAAGTAATTATAGGGTACTGAGTCAGTCTCGACTATGCTTTCCATTTGTTAATGAAATTGTGCTAAGGTAAGTTAGCGGATGGCTAAAAACTCGATGGGATCATTATTATGGTTGTGAATATGTTGTTATCATTAATTATGTACCAAATGCACAAGTGATTGTTGCATATATTTGTAAATGGCTTGTGCGTTAACATGGTTGTTTTGTTACTATAGGAACGCCCAAGACAAATCCATGATAGCAAGCTCATGATCTTGATTTTGTGTTTAATAATTTTTCTTAAAATTTCTAACAATGTGTGTGATTGACAGAACATCATAAGCATCATAATATAGAAAAGACACAGTGATGAGGACCAGAATGGATGCATATATTTCTGATCAGTCCTAGCATAGACATGATGGAGTCATAACCAATGAAGAAGAGGGACCTGTTTGGAAAGGGGGAGGGAATCACTCCCCGGATTGGATGGACACCTTGAGAAGCCTTCAAGATCAAGTAAGGAGATTTAAGGCCGATAATGAGAGACTGGTAAGAGCCCAAGAAAGCTAACTTGAGATCAATGCAGTTATCCTACAAAGTCTCTTGAACTATCAGAGGCAAAGGCAATCTAAAATAAGGACCAATCACAAATACAAAAAAGGCGTTCGTGAGTCATAAGAAAACACCAATAGAGTAGATGGTAGTGGACCCAGAAAGAGGCCCAGGAAGGGAAGTTACGACACTATGCTAGGGGGGAACCTTTAAGTACTCTAGGAGTAAGGGCTAGAATGCAGGTGCCTTGGTCGAGTAAACGTCTAGTTCTGATACATGAAGATACCACCACTCTCGCCATCACCATCGTTGAGAGAGAAAGGAAAAGGAGCATATTCCCGAAGAATTAAAAAGGAAAAGTCACTCAAATTTGATGGGGATGTGAAGAAGTTAGAGGATGTTGAAGCATGGTTGCTAGGGATGAATAAGTTCTCTAGAATATATGATTATTCTGAGAGTATGAAATCCAAATTCGCCTCCTATAGCTTAAAAGGAAAAATCGACATCTTGTGGGAGGACCTAAAGAATACCAAAGCCATTGTCGAGAAGGAGTTAATATGAGAGGAGTTTGAGAAGCTCTTCAAAGAGAAATACCTGTCTGAATAGTACTATGACAATAAGGCAAAAGAGTTCTATGAACTCAAAATGGGTCAGATGACCAGTCATGAATATGTCACCAAGTTTTTGGGACTACTGAGGTATGTACCATATCTCAAGGATGAGAAAGTTAAAATTCAGAGGTTCATCAGTGGGATTCCTATGGTATTTAGAGATAAAACTAAATTGTTGGAACCCCAGACCCTGAACGACACGATCAAGAAGTTAGATCATTACTATGAGAAATCAAGGTGTAGAACTAAGATTAAAAGTGATTAGCTAGCCAAAAGCACCACTGGGAAAAATAGGAAATGGTCCAGGAAGAACCCAGAAATAAAGAGGGGAAACACCCAACTCAAACAAGACATTCTCAGTAGAAGGCCAATATTGCCATTAAGGGAAATGTGCAGCATCTAGTGCCATTATAGCCCAAGATAAAAGGTTGATAACCACTCAAGTGTTGGACATGTGGTGGGAACCACAAGAGAAGGGATTATCCACATTTGCAGGATGTCAGAACCAAGATCTACAGTGCTTAGGAGGTAAGCGTGGTGGTCAAAGGAGCCTGGAGTATGCCAATGGTTTACACAAAATTGGATAACCACCAAGCAGACCATTGGGCATCCATCATTGAGATGGACAGTAAGCTACAAGAAAAATGTGTTTCTATTTTGACTGATCTAGGTTCTAATTATAGCTATCTCAGCCCAACTCTTGTCAAAAAGTGCGGATTGGACAAGGAATTGCATAAAGAACCTTGGCTGGTTCAATTGGTAATGAAGACAAGGAGAAGAATCAACCATTGGGTAAATTCATGTGCATTTGAACTCAGTGGCATGCCTACAACATCCCACTTGAATGTGCTACCATTGGTTGGGTGTGGCATATTACTCGGCATGGATTGGTTGTACATACACCCAACTAAGGTAGATTTCTATGAAAATACAATAGAATACTTGGATGAGCAATGAACGAAAAGAGTGTTGCAAGGGAATAAAAATCCCATATCTGTGAGGTTAATCACTGCTATGCAAGAAAAATGTAGCAACAGGAAGGGATGCACATTGTTTCCAGTACAAGTTTCCAAGAATGAGGAATTCGATAGAGCAACAAAAGATGAGGAAGTTGAATTTCTTCAAAAAAACCATGTTTTTCAATAGTATGCAGATGTCTTTCTAATGGAGGTTCCCAGACTGCCTCCTCATAGAGAGAGATTTTTCTATTGAGTTGGTACCTGGGGTAGCACCAACATATAAGGGTCCATATAGAATGATTAGCCAAGGGTTGGTTGAGCTAAAACTACACCTAAAGGAAATTCTTGACAAAGGATACATAAGGCCAACTATGTCTCCTTGGGGAGCACCAGTATTGTTTGTAAAGAAGAAATATGGAACCCTAATATTATGCATTGATTACAGATAACTAAACAAGGTAACTGTCAAGAATAGGTACCCATTACCATGAATTGGTGATATCTTTGACTAGTTAAGGGGAGCAACAACATTCTCGAAAATTGACTTGAGTTCATGCTAACACCAAGTAAGAATCAAGGAGGAGCACATTCATAAGATTGTTTTTAGAAAAAGATATGGGCACTATGAATTCGTAGTGGTTACCTTTGGGCTTACTAATGCCCCTGCCACATTCATGTGCCTAATGAATGGAGTGTTACGACCGTACTTGGATAATTTATTCATTGTATTTGTTGATGGCATATTGGTTTATTCAAAAACAGAAGAAGAACATGAACAACACTTGGTGGTTGTGTTGCAATTTTTGAGATAACATAAGCTCTATTGAAAGCTTGGTAAGTGTGACTTCTTCCAGTCACAGGTACACTAATTAGGGCACATTGTCTACAAGGAAGGTGTATCAGTTGATCCTAATAAGATCAAAGCCATAAGGGAGTGGAAAACTCTAAAGAATGTGGATGATATTAGGTCATTCATGGGATTGGTAGGATATTATAGGATATTTAATTGGAATCTCTCCAAAATATGACAGCCGATTACAACCTTACCGAGAAAAGGGAAAATATTTGAGTGGACTCCACAATGTGCAAAAATCTTTGAGCAGATAAATCAATTTCTCACTAGTGCACTAGTGCTGAGAATCGCGGATCCTAACAAGGATTTCATAGTCTGTACTGATTCCTACAAAGAGGGACTCAGTGGAGCCTTAATGAAGGAAGGGCTATTCATGTGCTATGAGTCTAGAAAATTAAATAAACAAGAGAAAAATTATGTGACACGTGATTTATTATTGGCTTCCATCATTCATGCTTTAAAAAGGTGGGGACACTACCTCCTTGGTCGAAAGTTCACACTCATGTAAGACCATAGTTGGCTCAAATATTTGTTTGAACAATTGAATTTCAATGTTAGGCAAGCCATATGGATGGACACACTCAGCGAGTTTAACTTCGAGATTAAGTATATAAATGGCAAGGAAACAAAATTGATGATTCCTTGAGAAGGAGAATCCAAGTGAATCACTTGGAAATTGTAAGCTCATATGTAACAAATTTGGAAGAAAGGATCGAAAGTGTTGGACAACAAGATGAAACAAACCATCAAGTAAAGTAAAGTTTGTGGCAAGGCGGTGAGGATGGATAATATCACCTCACTGAGGATGACTTAGTCAGATTCAAAGGCATAATCTATGTTCCTAACAATGATGAAGTAAAAACATTTATAATGAGATAATTCCATGTTAAACCTTACTTAGGCCACCCGGGGTATCAAAAGACCCTTACAACCATTAAAAGTTACTACAACTAGCCAAATATGAAGAAGGAAGTAGCTGGCTACGTGGAAAAATGCATGGAATTCTAGGAGGTAAAGGTCTAATGCAAGCACCCGACGGGATCATTATAGCCTATCTCTATTCTAAAATGGAAGTGGGAGGTAATCTCTATGGATTTCATTACAAGATTTCCCAAAATAGCTAAGCAGCATGTTGTAATCATGATAGTGGTGGATAAGCTTAGCAAGGTAGCTCATTTACTGGTAGTAAAATCCACCAATTTTACTTGTGATATAGCACAAATTTTCATAAAATAGATTGTGAAGACACATGGCATCCCCAAGAAGATTGTGTCAAATGGAGATGCTAGATTTACTTCTAGGTTTCGAAAGGAACTGTTTGCAATTTTGGGAACAAAATTATCATTCAGTACCACCTATCATCCACAAATAGATAGGAAAACAAAGAGTAACAACCATATCCTTGAGGAGATATTGAGGAGAGTATCTTCCACTTGCGGATTTTGCATACAACAACGGGCACCAAGAATCCATAAAGATGAGCCCAGTTGACGTGTAGTGGTCAGATGTTGACTGCTACGTGTCATCTACCCATAGAAGTACACCCTCTTTTTTTGCAAAAGGGATAGCACTTGATCAATGTGTCCGTGCCATCCAACTATCATCATCAGCCTGATCATGTTATATTGTAAACCCAGTTTGCATGTGTAAATTGTAAATAATCTCAGCAGATCCGTGTCATGTATGTAATTGCCTAGGTAAACCTAATTTTCTAGTGATGATCTATGTTCCGAAAGGTTTTTTGTCTCACCGATCCATGATCAGTAGAGTTTTCCTTTAGCCTAACCCCAAAGCCGGAATGGATTTTGTCATTAGAATCTTAGGGGAGTCCTAGTGTGCTAGATCGGGTCTATGTAAAAAGTGATTTGGGAATAATCCTAACTATTTGGTTAGGTTAATTTATTACAAATTTCTTGATCTACTAGATTATATTTGTGTCGCAGAACTAGGTAGTCTATGAGGGTTTATGTCAAATGGGTTTTCCCCCTTGAGATGTAAAAATGTAAAAATCATGATGTAAAGTGTCTTGAGGGCTAGAAAAATAATTTATCCCCTCATAAATCCTAGGTCCTAGGAAATTTTAAATTTTCCAAAGGCTAAATTCGAGGGTCCTTTAAAAAAATAAATTTTAAGAAGTCCAGGGACTAAGGTTAAATAATTATTTTGCTAAATTTTATGCCCTTCGTCCCTAGGGTTAAGTCAAAGTCAATTTTTTTAGGAAATTAATTCAAAAAAATAATTTTTGAATTAATTAAAATGCATTTAAATGATAATTTTGAATTTCCTCATTATTTTAATTTCGACGGATGAGATTAAAAGATTTTTTGATCCTCATCAACAATCGAGATCGCTTTGACAAGGATCACTGGAACTAGCCGTTGGGAAATTTTTCTTTAAATAGGAGGTCAATGGTCAGTTGAGATCATTCGATCTTTGAGTCGTGTGCTAAGGAAAGCTCTCTTGTAATCGATTTTTTTTATGTGCAATAAAGAAAGACTTTGGGGTTAATTTCTGCTGGTGTTACTCTTCGTGGAAATGTTGTAAGATGTTTTATTTTCATGCATAGATTTATTTTAAGCCATTGATGATAGCTTATTAAAGAGTGATTTGAGCACAGGTATCTTATTTGGTCACTGGGATTTGAATGATAGTTTAATTTCTGAATATAGTGGCAGGTATCTCCATTAAATCTAAATTTCATTTTCGTTTTCTCTCTCTATGTTAATGGTTGAATTAAGTTGTGCAGGAAATCCTTAGATCACCAGGCATTCGGGGAAGTCTTCAGTTGGACCAGCCAACTCCCGAATAGCATTTTCTGAAGAGCCCATCTAGTTTTGATCCCGGGCTTATCGTTAGATTTTCTGTTGTCGATGCATGAAGGGTTTTCTGAATCACCTCATCTTAAATTTAAAATCTTAAAAAATATATGTGTGGCATAATGATAGATCTGGCTGCTTAGAGCCTTTTACTTGTGAATATTGTAATTATTTATCTGGTTTTTTGGGTTTTTTTTTTCATCTTTGCATATATTATTTCTAGGTGTTTTGTTTTTTCCATTGCAGGTTGCAGATCCGAGGAAAACATTTTGTCTGAAGCTAGATCTAGGCCCTGGAGGGTAAGATCTAGCCTCAGGATTAGCTATCGCAGGAGTATTTATTTCAGATCTAGAGAATTTTTCCGGGGTTTTCATTAGGCAAATTTGAAGAAAAAGAATCTAAAAGTTTTATTACGTTTTATGGAGAATTTTGTCATTTGAGTAACAGCCCCGAAATAACAACACATAATTAATTAGATTAATCAAGCGATTTATAATCAACAAGCACTTTATCAACTAGTTAACATTAAATTACAAAAATATGAGTGAAGAGAGACAACTTACGTATGGAACGTTAGTTAAACGCTAGTTGAATTTTGCTACCTGCAACAAAGTCTTGGGGACGACTCTCCACCCAACCGTAAGCTCAATTGCACAAAATCTTGCTACAACTGGCCACCCCTGAGCCCTCAATCAACGTACTACTACCAGGGAATCCTTTGTCTCACAATACTATTCTCCCAATAGAATGGATGGTGGAATCATGGAATGATGCAATGCCTCTCATCTTCCTCCTCATCTATTAAATAGAGCAACCATTGGAAGGGGAACCGCATGCACACACTCCATGTGTCAACATGCAAATTTCTTTCTTGTTTTATTCTTTTGTTTTTACTTTTTGATAGCTTTACTGATTTTTACTGCTTTCTTGTTTTATTCTTATTTATATTTATTTAGAGCATGTAATTAATTTATTATTATTTATTATTCATTTACTATTACTATTTTTTTATTTATTGTTTATTATTTATTTAATATTATATTGTATTATTTATTATTTATTATTTATTATTAAGGGACATTACAATCTGTCTGTTGCTTCCTGGGGTTTGATTTTACTGAAAAAATTCAATTTTTTTTTTATTTTTTTTTTATTTTAGGTGCGTCCCTCCATTTTGCTGCCTGCATATTCAATATCTTTCACTCAGCTCCCAAACGCTGCACAAAGACCCACGTGGACCCATACCCACTACTCAGCTTAGCAAACACTATCTGCAGCCATCTCCACACATTCAAAGCCTCACACAATCGCTCCTTCACACGTGCTTTCCTCCCTGCCAGCAAGCCTCTTCCCCACACGCTTCTCTTTCCCTTCTGTGTCCTCGAAAGCTTCCTCTTCGTTGCCCATTCGTCGACCATTCCATAGTTGTGCTTCGAGCTCATTCACCCGCTACCATACCCCGTGCGCTGCATTACTCCCTCACTATCTTCATCGCTGCCCTGGACCTACACATTTCCCTCACGCAATTCCCTCCACCTGCGTCGGTCCAGCAACTCACAGTCTCATTTGTCGTTGGCTTCTCTCCACGCAGCTCATCAAACCACCAATCCGCTGCTCCACTCATGCCTTCCCCTTTGAAAACCTGCATAGCTCCCCACACGTCCCTTCATCTCATACCTCTTCTCCATCATTGTCCAGCTCCATACACAGCCTTCAACGCTGCCCACGCATCCTCCTTCACTCATCTACAAGTTGCATTCATCAACGCATTTGTTCTAGCCCTCGTTCCAGCTCTTTTCTCCACAGCCCTATCTCGATTTGTTGCCCATCCCTCAACGTAACCATACTCTCCCTCATTGCTCAAGAGTTCTCCATCTATCGACCTGCCTAACCCTCGCTCGCAAGCCTCCATTCCATTGCTGCTCGCACCTGCACACAATATGCACAGGAAACTCGTTTATAATTTCATGTATGCGTATGGTTTTTTAGTTTAGGTCTAGTTATATTTTATTTTCCTTTTATTTTTCATTTAGTTTTTCATTCTAAATTTTATTTTGATTTTGAATTTTGAATAAATCAAATCATTGTGGTATATGCGTTCCTTTTTTTTATAATCCTAGGGGTTAGGGTTGGTCTATTTATATTATGTTTAGTTTAGTTTCATTTTAAATCAAATCAAATAATCAAAAATTAAAAAAATTCCTAAAAAAGGCACAAAGGTTAATCTTTAGGTTTTATTTTTGTTTAGATTTTCATTTAATCCTAAAAAAAATAAAAAAAATTAAAAAACATTTACAAAATTATATAAATTTTGAGCAATTTGGATGTGTATGGTCATTGAAAATCTTACGTTAATTCTTGCTCAGCAAAAGGATTTTCTAAGCTTGTGGATTTAAAGCTTTGAAAGAAGAGATTTTTATGGTATCAATATTTCAACTATAGTTAAATGTGCTTAATTTTTTATCAGGAGTTTAACTATTGGAGAGCAATAAATTTTCCTAGGTTTGGAATTTCAAGCATAATCATTTTAAATTCTAGGTGCTTAGCTTTTAAATTTCATGGTTTTTTAAAGTATTTGATCTTTTGAAAATTTAATTGCTCGAGCTTTGCTAAGTCATTGAAATTTATTGCTTGATTGTTTTAATGCTCATTGTATGCTAGACATTTCAGTAAATATTTTCAAGCAATTGTTAAAAGGTTTCTTCATATTTCTATTTCCTAAGCAGCAACAGCAAACCAATTACTCAGACTTCACTTCATCTAGCGAAGGCACGGGTCTTAAACATTCAAAGATCCAATCAAATTTTAAATACCAATCAATCGCTTGTTTCCCCTGTTGTGTCTCCCAAGCAAGCTAATTCTTAGTTGGTCTTCCTTTATCCCATAGGGTCTACCCCCCTTAGCCTAGGGAGATGGCTTAAACAAAGAGATCGAGGATCAGGGTGACAACCCCCAGTCTGACCGTTGTTGCAGTGCCTAGACACTCTGCACAACAACATTTTATGACGTTGTTGTCGGGGACCGATTTATTGGGCTTGGGCTTTATGACATTCATCATTCATTGTTCATCTTTCTATCATTCATTTGAGCCAACAACACCAACATTTTTTGGTGCCGTTGCCAGGGATAGATTTTTTTCTGTCCTTGGTTTATTCGACATTCATCATTCATCTTTTCAATCATCTCATCTTTTCCGCCATTCATTAGCCTGTCAAATGGCCAACATTTCCTAGCGTCATTTGATCTTTTCATCGCCCTACCTTTCGTCATCTCGTTAATCGTTTCATTTGTACCTTTATCACTTGTACAGCTTGGTTTGTTTCTTGTTTGGGTGGCGACTGCATTTCTTTTAATTTATTTGTTGCCTTTTGGATCCTAGAGTTAGATTCATGTTCAAGTGGCGACTCCACTTCTTTCATCTCTTGATTTTCTTGAGCAAAGGTCTCTCTCTATCATCCATTTGGTCCCTCATTATTCATCATGGATTATTCGTTTACCCCATGTCATTTTACTGATCTTCTCCATGATATTCCGGAAGTGGTGATTTCTAAATTGTCTTTGTTCTCGGGTGGTGATTCAGTGGCTGTTAGAGAGCATCTATGCAGGTTTTTCTCGTATAATGCTCATATATTGTAGGTCTCCTCAGTATGATCATGAAGATGTCAAAATGTGTTTATTTTCCTTTTCTTTAGAGGCTGATGATTTGAATTGGTTTAATAATTGTCCTGAAGACCCTTTCACTTCTTTACAAGACATCGTTCATGCTTTTAAAGATAGATATTGTTATCAAGATAGCTCGCCTTGTGCCCCTAAAATTATGCAACAGAATGAAAGTGATCAGGTGAACGATCCAGTTGTTGATGAAAGATTTCAAGACAATTCTCCATATCAGAGTGTGCCATCCACTTGCACCATTACAGATCAAATCCATGACAATGGAAAAGCAAGAACAAGTTATCAAATCGGTGTCGATAATGAAAGGGAAAATCAAAAGCAAATTATACAAGAACTATTGCGGCTGGTAAAAAATATGGAGATTGATCAAGAAAAGTTTGCAACTGCTTACGTCAATGATATGAGAACTTTATACACCCACCTAGAAAAGCGAGATAAGGAGATGGAAACCATGAAAGCTAATCATGATAGGGAAATTAATTCTATGCAAAACAAGTTATTAACTATGGATGAAGAAATGACTATCATGACATTCGATTATAATAATCAGTTGGCTACCCCGCAAGCAAATCATAAGAAAGAGATAAACTCTATGCAGTATTTCTTGATGACCATAAAGGAAAAGAATGATAAAGTAATAAAAGATATGGAAGTTATTCAGATATGTCTTCAGAATAAGTTATTGAGCATGGAGGAAGACCATGCCAGGGAAATCAGTGCTATGAAGGTTGAACACTCTAGCCAGATGGATGCCATTACAATACAGGTACAAAGATTTCAATTGCGGTCAGAGGATGAAAGAAACAAGGAAACGTTGACAAATCAGAAGCCTCCTTATCTGTTGCAACAAGCTCCATCTTATTATGAGGAGGTCATTGGTTCGATTGAAAGGTTTTTAATTGAAGGTGACCCAGATAAAATTGAAAACAATAAATATCAGATGCAAAATGAAGAAAGACATGTCACACATATCTTACATACTTCATCTGATAGTTTGGAAGCAGAATA
This sequence comes from Pinus taeda, assembly GCA_000404065.3. Lineage (NCBI taxonomy): Eukaryota > Viridiplantae > Streptophyta > Pinopsida > Pinales > Pinaceae > Pinus > Pinus taeda. The sequence continues at coordinate 33,169 of APFE030335504.1, read as the reverse complement.
TTCCACAAAGAAAAGACACAAGAGAAAGAGAATGTGAAAGCGACTTGATGCATCAGATAGCCGTAAGAAGCTTGATTTTCGGATAGGAAAAAGTCCTACCGTATGCAGAATTGGACATAGCACATCCGAGAAGCAGCCAACAGATTTTCCTGAAGGCAGGCAAATGCTCAGTATACACTATATTGAACACATCTGATGCCATGGGGCATCCTCTGTATTTATAACCCTACTCCTTGTCTTTTCAACATTTCATTTCGGTTTTAGGATTAGATTTACTTTTCATGCTACTAGATAGTTAATAAATGAAGAGCTTATACCTTTCCTGTGCTTAATGTTATATGATGATTTTTGGATGGACGCTACTTATGTTTTGTTGTGTATTGCATGAATGCAGATTCTGAATTCTCACATTCCTACATTGCAGCAATGTGTCCCCAAGTAGAGCCAGATGTTGATCGCTACATGTCAACTACCCATAGCAGTACACCCCAGTTTTTCACAAAAGGGATAGCGCTTGATCAATGTGTCCATGACATCTGATTATCATCATCAGCCTGATCATGTTATATTGTAAACCCAGGCTACATGTGTAAATTGTAAATAATCTCAGTGGATCCGTGTCATGTATGTAATTGCCTAGGTAAACCTAATTTTCTAGTGATGATCTACGTTCCAGAAGGTTTTTTGTCTCGCCGATCCATGATCGGCAGAGTTTTCCTTCAGCCTAACCCCAAAGCCAGAATGGATTTTGTCATTAGAATCTTAGGGGAGTCCTAGTGTGCTAGATCGAGTCTATGTAAAAAGTGATTTGGGAATAATCCTAACTATTTGGTTAGGTTATTTTATTACAAATTGCTTGATAAGCTAGATTATATTTGTGTCACAGAACTGGGTAGTCTATGAGGGTCTATATCAAATGGGTTTTCCCCTTGAGATGTAAAAATGTAAAAATCATGATGTAAAGTGTCTTGAGGGTTAGAAAATTAATTTATCCCCTCATAAGTCCTAGGTCCTAGGTAATTTTAAATTTTCCAAAGGCTAAATTCGAGCATCCTTTAAAAAATTAAATTTTAAGAGGTCCAAGGACTAAGGTTAAATGATTATTTTGCTAAATTTTATACCCTTAGTCACTAGGGTTAAGTCAGTCAAATTTTGAGGAAATTAATTCAAAAAAAAAAATGAATTAATTAAAATGCATTTAAATGATAATTTCGAATTTCCCCATTAGTTTTATTTTGACGGATGAGATTAAAAGGTTTTTTGATCCTCATCAACGGTTGAGATCACTTTGACAAGGATCACTCGAACTAGTCGTTGGGAATTTTTTCTTTAAATAGGAGGTCAGTGGTCAGTTGAGATCATTCGACCTTTGAGTCGTGTGTTAAGGACTCAAACTAGTCGTTGGGAAATTTTTCTTTAAATAGGAGGTCAGTGGTCAGTTGAGATCATTCGACCTTTGAGTCGTGTGCAATAAAGAAAGACTTTGGTGTTAATTTCTGCTGGTGTTACTCTTCGTGGAAATGTTGTAAGATTTTTTATTTTCATGCATAGATTTATTTTCAACCATTGATGATAGCTTATTGAAGAGTGATTTGAGCATAGGTATCTTGTTTGGTCAGTGGGGTTTGAATGATAGTTTAATTTCTGAATATAATGGCAGGTATCTCCATTAAATTTGAATTTCATTGTCGTTTTCTCTCTCTATGTTAATGGTTAAATTAAGTTGTGCAGGAAATCCTTAGATCACCGGGTGTTCGGGGAAGTCTTCAGTTGGACCAGCCAACTCCTCGATAGCATTTTCTGAAGAGCCCATATGGTTTTGATCCCGAGCTTATCATTAGATTTTCTGTTGTGGATGCATGAAGGGTTTTCTGAAGCACCTCATCTTAAATTTAAAATATTAAAAAATATGTGTGGCATAATGACAGATTTAGCTGCTTAGAGCCTTTAACTTGTGAATATTGTACTTATTTAGCGGTTTTTTTGGGTTTTTGTTTCATGTTTGCATATATTATTTCTGGGTGTTTTGTTTTTTCATTGCAGGTTGAAGATCTGAGGAAATTTTTTTGTCTAAAGCCAAATCTAGGCCTTAGAGGGTAAGATCTGACCTCAGGATTAGCTATTGCAGGAGTATTTATTTTAGATCTGGAGAATTTTGTGGGGTTTTCATCAGGGAAATTTGAAGCAAAAGAATCTTAAATTTTTATTAGGTTTTCTGGAGAATTTTTTCATCTGTCTGTTGCTTCCTGGGGTTTGATCTTACTGAAAATTTTCAAATTTTTTTATTTTATTTTAGGTGCATCCCTCCATTTTGTTGCCTGCATATTCAATATCTTTCACGTAACTCTCAAATGCTGCACAAAGACCCACATGTACCCATACCCACTACTCAGCTTAGCAAACACTATCTGTAGTCATCTCCACGCATTCAAAGCCTCACGCAGTCGCTCCATCACACGTGCTTTCCTCCCTGCCAGCAAGCCTCTTCCCCATATGCTGCTCTTCCCCTTCTGTGTCCTCGAAAGCTTCCTATCTATTGCCCCTCCATCGGCCATTCCATAGCTATGCTTTGAGCTCATTCACTCGCTGCCATACCCACTGCGCTGTGTTACTCCCTTGCTATCTTCATCACTGCCTTGGACCTACACATATCCCTCACGTAGTTCCCTCCACCTGCATCGGTCCAGCGACTCACAGTCTCATCTGTGATTGGCTTCTCTCCACGCAGCTCATCAAACCACCAATCCACTACTCCACTCACGCCTTCCCCTCTGAAAACCTACATAGCTCCTCACATGTCCTTTCAACTCATACCTCTTCTCCATCGTTGCCTAGATCCATACATAGCCTTCAACGTTGCCCACGCATCCTCCTTCACTCATCTGCAAGCTACATTCATCAACGCATTTGTTCCAGCTCTTTTCTTCAATGCCCTAGCTCGATTTGTTGCCCATCCCTCAACGTAACCATCCTCTCCTTCATTGCTCGAGCGTTCTCCATCTGTCGACCTGCCTAACCCCCGCTCGCAAGCCTCCATTCCATTGTTGCTCGCGCCTGCACACAATATGCACAGGAAACTCGTTTATAATTTCATGTATGTGTATGGCTTTTTAGTTTATGTCTAGTTATATTATATTTTCCTTTTATTTTTCATTTAGTTTTTCATTTTAAATTTTATTTTGATTTTGAATTTTGAATAAATCAAATCATTGTGGTATATGTGTTCCTTTTTTTTTTAATCCTAGGGGTTAGGGTTGGTCTATTTATATTATGTTTAGTTTAGTTTTATTTTAAATCAAATTAAAAATAAAAAATAATAAAAAAATAAAAAAAAATCCTAAAAAACGCACAAAGGTTAATCTTTAGGTTTTATTTTTGTTTAGATTTTCATTAATCATATATAATATAGATATTTTAAAAAATTTACAAAAAATATAATTTTTTTGAGTAATTTGGATGTGTATGGTCATTGAAATTCTTGCATTAATTCTTGCACAGCAAAAGGATTTTCTAAGCTTGTGGATTTAAAGCTTTGAAAGAAGAGACTTTTATGGTATCAGTATTTCATCTATAGTTAAATGTGCTTAATTTTTTATATCAAGAGTTTAACTATTGGAGAGCGATAAATTTTCCTAGGTTTGGAATTTCAAGCATAATCATTTTAATTTCTAGGTGCTTAGCTTTTAAATTTCGTGGTTATTTAAAGTATTCGATCTTTTGAAAATTTAATTGTTGGAGCATTGCTAAGTCATTGAAATTTATTGTTTGATTGTTTTAATGCTCATCGTATATAAGACATTTCAGTAAATATTTTCAAGCAATTGTTAAAAGGTTTGTTCATATTTCTATTTCCTAAGTAGCAGCAGCAACCCAATTACTCAGTCTTCACTTCATCTAGTGAAGGCACTAGTCTTAAACATTTAAAGATCCAATCAAATTTTAAATATAGATCAATTGCTTGTTTCCCCCGTTGTGTCTCCCAAACCAACTAATTCTTAGTTGGTCGTCCTTTATCCCATAGGGTCTACCCCCCTTAGCCTAGGGAGACGGCTTAAATGGAGAGATCAGGGATCAGGGTGACAGCCCCCGGTCCGAGCGTTGTCGCGGTGCTTATACACTCTGTGTGACAACAAGCCCCTTTGAAGCATTATATGGTAGGATATGTAGTACTCCTATTAGTTGGATTGATCCAGTTAAAAGGTTCCATGTAGGACCTTATATGCTTAAATATATGGAATTCAAATCATAAGGCAAAATTTGAAAGTGGCACAGGACAGACATAAAAGCTATGCAGATAAGCACTAGGCTCACAAAGAGTTCCAAGTTAGAGAACACATTTATCTGAGAATCAAGCCTAAGAAGATTTCCCTAAGGATGGGGACATGTGTCAAGCTAGCACCATGGTATTGTGGGCCATTTGAAATCCTTGAAACGATTGGACCAATACCATATAGGTTGGCTTTACCTCCATCAGTTAGAGTTCATGATGGTTTCCATGTTTCCTTACTTAAAAAGTATGTACAGGATTATAATCATGTGATTGATTGGTCTATGCTATAGGTGGAGCCAAAAGGAGAGTTCCAACCAAATCCAAATTTCCTTCTATACCGGAGGAGTCTCATGCTCTAGAACCAATCCATAGAGTAATTCAAGGTATAGTGGAAGCACTTTGGGCCAGAGGAGGCCACGCGGGAAATGGTTGACCATGAAATTTTATTATCCCTTCTTGTTTGATTGTTAAAGCAATTATGTATTGTAAACACTCTATAGAGTTGTGTGTATAAATATCCATAAAACAATATATGTTTCATTTTTATTCAATGTTTCATATGGGAAATTGAACACCAAGGGTGTTGTTACCTCAAGGGGGAGGGGACTATGAAAACCCCACCCAAGTCCTTGTATAAGATGCATTCTAAATGTATTATAAATATTTTGTAACATTTCAAATCAAGAAAAAAGGGACTGAGTCAAGCAACACAGATTCCAGAGCTTGGGAGGAGGTCACTTGCTTGGGACATTATGGTTTCTTATGAAAATAAGAAGCCCAAAATGAACGATAACCATTAAAGGTTCGTTGGTGCATGAATTGGTGAAGGAGCCCTTGAAATTAAATGAACTGCAAGAGGAAGTATGCAGACCCATGTTGCTTGAGAAACAACCACAAGAAAAAGTACAAGAATTTTATGGAGGGACTGTGCACTGCACGTGAACAAGGAAGTAGTTGGAATTGTAGCCGAGGAAGAAGCCAGAAAATATAGAGGAAGTAGGAGATAGTGGGGAAACACATTCATAAAGTAGGAGGAGATACAAATATAGACAACAAGTGGTATGGAGGGAAGATTCATAAAGAGCTTCCAATAAGCAACGTTGAAGAGAAGTGGAAAGAAGGGGATTGGCTCTTGATCCTTAGACGCTATGGGTTGAGTTTCTAGTCACTAGAGCCCTGTAACAGCTTGGGGTCCATGAAGGATGTGGGTTGAGATAGGATCTCTAGAGCCCTATAACAACTTGGGTCTGTGGAGGTTGTGGGTTCGAATGGAATCTCTGAAGCCCTGTAACAATTTGGGTCCCCTGGAGGCTATGGGTTGAGACAACAGTCTCTAGAGTCTTGTAATAGCTTGGGAAGAGATCATCCTAGAGCATAGGCAGAGGAAGACCGAAATGAAGGATTGTGGTTACTTCCCTATTGGTGCAGTGGCTTTTGGACTCCCTAGAAGGGAGTGAATCACTGTGTGTGCACTTGGGGGTGAGGTTGGGCACCTCTAAACTCCCTGTGTCAATCAAGAAAGTAGATGTATGTTAGTGGGATTGAGGAAGGAAGTCCTTTGGAGACCCTGATTTAGTGGTAGTTGGTGTGCTAGTCCCAGGAGCAAGAACCCCCCCAGACTCTAGAATATGGCTCGAGGGTGATAGCTGCAAGTAAGTGTGGTTGCAACTATCTATAGTTGGGTCGAGAGTCCTTGTCCCAGACTCAATTTCCATGTAAGTTTAAATATAAGTATTTGTGTATTCCATTCATCTTTTAATGAATCATGGCGTTGTGTTGTAGATAATGGTTCTAGATTCAGTGACCACATTGTGTTGATTATGCTTTCATATGAGGTGCATCTCTATGGGGATGTGTTATTGATATATCTTTCTGTGTGTGTGTGTGTGTGTGTGTGCGCGCGCGATGAATATATAGATACATGTGTGTGAAAGTTGAAAGAATAATGTGTGTAATGATTGCTAATGGTAGGCACAGAACATCTAATGCATAAGAGGCATAACAAATCACAAGATAAAAAAGACTATGCCACAACATTGTGTTGAGCCTAGATATACATACATGTTTAACAATGTGAGAAGCATCACATAAAATAATTATTAAGGAAGAGACAAAACTCGTTACATGTCATGGTCAAGTCATGAGATCTTGGATTAAAACTTGAAAAATAGTGGGTTTGGAGACCCTTTATTAATATCAATATTACATGGAAGATCCTCTTTGTAGTAGGGTTTGTATTCTTTTGCATGTCAATTGTTTGTCAAGTTACAATTTTTTGTGTTGCATAGGAAGAAATGCGTTAATGTCAAGGGAAATTTTCCTTGGGACCAGACGAGTTTCCAATTTTTCCTAAATGGCCCTCAACCTGCTATTCTCATCAGGTTGTATATCTATTGTTGGTGTCCTAGGGTGGTTTCTGATGTGCCTGAATTCTCTCTGTAGCACCATGTAGTTTCTTGCAGGCCCAACATAGGGTATGGTATTTTCGGTGTGTGGAAGGATAGGTAGGAACCTCCCAAGAGTCCACACCAAGCTCGTGGTAGGTAAACGATGTAGGAGCGCCTAGGTCGCCTTGGGTGGAATTTCCTCCTAGTTGGAAGGGAAGACCCATGGGCCAAGAACCCAATGGAAAATCTATCATCCAAGCTTAGGAGGGATATTGTTGTAGATCACCCTAAGAAACCAAGGACATCATCATGAAACTGTGAAGCACATTTGGGAGTCTACCAGATTCCTAAGATAGAGCCATAGTTGGCAAGACTAGCTCGAAAATCCTCTTCGGCGATAGAGCTTGTAGTCGAGGAGGTTTCAAAGCTCTCCGTCTAAGACACTGTGCGATGTAGAGTCAAGGTTCCTTGACCGAGTCATGGCGGGATGAGGAGGAAGGCCTTGTTGCAGTGCAAAGGAGTGAGAACATGAACTTATAGGAAATTTTGGGATAACCTTATCCTTTGGGCAGTCAAAACCTTAGTCAAGGGATGCTTCTGATTGGTGGAACCACATCCCCCCTCATGTGATTGGTTGGAATGAAAAGGTAGAAAATCCATAGAGCCCGAAGCCTGAAAGATAATTTAATTTAGAGTTGGAGGCTCAATGGTAAATGAAGTCGGGGTTCTGTCGATAGATGATGATGGAAACTTCTTTTGTCACTCAAATCTGTCAGGCAGGGAAGTTGTCGTAGGTGGCCATCCCAGAAGCTCAGAAGGTCGAAACCCCTGAGTGTTGTGAGAATGATTTATTAAAGGGCTTCAAGTTTCAGGATTCCCATATACCAATAAAAATCAAATTTGAACCAAGTCGTCGAGGGATTCCTTGCTCTCCTTAAACCGGATAGATGACGATTTATCATCAGTAGAGATGACGTAAACACAATGTCTTGAAGGACATGTGGCAAGTAGTTTGGAATTTTTGGGTATCAAAAGGAGCCATATACAGGTGATGCATGGACTTCTTGAAGGTTGAAACGTGGTGTGGATGATGTCAACATGATTTCACCCTGATGATGGTTAGACCCCAAAGGTCGAAAACCTCTTAATTGCAGATGGTTGAATGTCTTAGGGAAATGCGGGTACTAGGGATCATTAGTTGATGGTGCATTGGTTGACGAATAATTTCTCTATCACTTAGGTTCATTAATTCAGAAATATTCTAATATAGGCGTTGGAGTTTTGGGGCTCACAGGGACACTGACGGATAGCATGTGGAGGGTTACGTGGAATCCCAGGATACCTAAAGTTGGTAACCATTGCAGAAAGCAACATCAAAAAATCCAAGGTAACGACATGGATAGAGGATGTTTGGTCAGACCCACACTAATGTGGCAGGCCACTGGTGAGAGATTAGGCCATCGTCATGGAGTCATGACACGTTAGTTAGAGGGTCAGATTCCAGGTGGTACCTCCACTCGAAAGTTCGATATGTTTTGAGAGTCCCAAAGTCGTGGCATGTCATCTAGGAGGTCGAATTCCGAGGGGGGATCAACTTGAGAATTCAAGATGTGCTGAGGGTTTTGAATTCGTGAAACATTAGTCGGAATGTTGGATTCTAGGGGGAACCTCAACTTGAAAGTTTGAGATGATTTGAGGGTCTCGGAGTCTTGACACACTAGCCAGAAGATCGGGATTTCGAAGGGAACTCCGAATTACAATTTCAACATGTGTTGGGGTTCTAGAGCTGCACCAAGTTAGTAAAATAAAAATAAAAAAAATTTTACCCCATTCCTCGAATGTGAAATGAAGGGGTTGGGTACATTACAAATGCACATTGTATTTATTTATCGTACACAATTTTTTGTGTATAGGCGTGAGGATCAAGGCATAACATTTCTCTTGGGAATTGTGCAAGGAAATAGGAGAAATTCCTATTTTTAAGGGCATATTTGCACTAGGAAAGATGAGCTCCTAGTAGGACTTATTTTCTTAAGGGTTAGGCGAGCCTTGAGAGAGAATTGATCAATATTGCAAAAAGCTTCAGGCTTGAAGCAAATTCTATGTAATAGATCAGATTCCTTAGTTGATTTAATACAAGTAAGAGGGGTTTTTCATAGTTTGGCTCCCCATATATATTATGTGTTATATGTGTGATTATGTTTCTATTCATTGTTTTCTTTCTGCAAATTATTAATAGAGAAATGTTGTGCCTTCTCTGACCAATTTGATCTCATTAGAAATTACAAGGTTTCAAGGATTTTCTACATGGTATTAGAGCTGAAAAAAAGATAGAGATTGAGTTCCTTGACCGAATTCAAAGCGCATTGAAGAGAAGATCAATTCGTGCAGGAATTCTACAAGTGCAGGAATCATGTCAGTGTATGGTTTGAGGATAGGGCATGCTCTAAATGGGACTTCAAATTTATTTGCATGGAAGGACATAATGGAGGTTGTGTTAGATGATAGTGGGGGTTTGGAATACATCAAGACTGGTATTCCTAAACCTCCTACATTAGATGCACAAAAACTGACTTAATGGAAGAAGGAAATTGCCAAAGCTAGGAGGATGATCCTAGAATGAGTCAAAGATCATATTGTTCCAAATTTTTATGCGAAGGGGACACCATTCCTGATGCGGAAAGGGCCCTTAATGATCTAATTGAAAGCAATAGTGATGTCAGAAAACTCGCTTTGAAGGAAAAATTAAGGAACATTCGAATGGGAAAAAATGAGCCCATTTTTACATATCTATCTAGGTTTTCTCAAGAGAGGGATGAACTTGGAGGTGTTGGAGAGACTATTACTCCAGTCGATCTTGTGAGTCTTGATCTTCTTGGGCTTAACAAATCTTGGCATAGTTTCCAGGATGCAGTGAACGAGAGAGATAAGCTCCCTAAATGGGAGAGACTATGGTCAGATCTTGTTCAAGAAGAGATAAGGAAGAGCATCAGGGATGGAGTCTCATATGGGACAGAAGATGAGGATAACTTTGCTTTAACTCGTAAAGGGAAGAAAGCCAAGGGAAAGAAGGTCCATGAAAAAACCGAGTCTAGTCAGAATGGAGGAAAGAAAAATAAGGATCTTAGTAAGATCAAGTGTTTTCATTCTCATGAGTTTGGACAATATGCTACAAAATGTCCAAACAAGAAATCCAACAAGCATATTAGAGCAGCAGCAAGAGGAGAAGCACTCTCTTCTAAGTTCGAATTAGATTTCTCATTGATATCTTGCATGGAAATCTTAGTTCGAGGTAGTGGGTGGTACATTGACTCATGGGCTTCATTCGACATGACAAAGAATAAATATTTCTTTAGCAATTTGGAGGACAAAGACATGCAATTCCATATCGAGCTTGGAGATGATGACAGATACATGACCAAAGGAGTTGGTACAATAAGATTTAGGAGGGAGTATTTTTCCCTTCTCCATCTCAAGAATGTGATGTATGTTCTAGGATTGAAGAAAAACCTTGTCTTAGTAGCAGTCCTTGAAGACAAATGGTATGATTTAGTACTCAACAAAGGGAAGGCCTACCTCAAGCATTAAGCTTCAGGACAAGTCAAGCAATTTTTTGTCAGGATAGAGAACCTCTAGAAATTGGAGGTTAATGCATGTGCAGCCATAGAAGAAAGGGAGACAGTTCTCAGATTTGATATGTGGTGGTTGAGCGAGAGCAGGATAGAGCTCTCAATATGGAGCCTTAGCTAGTATCTCATTTTTAGTCTAAGCGACTTAGTAGTTGGGCTAACCAGCGGGATGATGATGAAGACCATAGCCCAGGGCGAGTAGAGGAAACCACTCAGTCAAAGAATTTGAGTATAGGGAGAGTTTGAGCCAAGTGGGTAGAGGATTTGGTTAAGGGAGCTTAGAAGAAAGTTGAATCTCCCATCATTAAGAAGTAGACACCCAAGTACATAAGGTACATGACACTTATGTCTAAAATGGTGAATTCACATAGCATGGTTGGAAAGAATGGGCCTTCAAAGAAGGCTCCCCAGAATGAAGCAATGAAGTCTTCTAGTCCAGAGGGAGAAGTTCTAACAACAGAGAAATTGGTATATTTGAAGACAGATCTAGGTGGACAAGGTTCTTCCAAGAATCCCTTCCTCGCTAAGAGGGAGTGTTGAAAATGTAGCAAGGAATTACTTCTTTTACGTATGCCTTAGTCAAAGATGCCAATTTGAATTCAGTCTCATAGTTACCTGAGTTAGTTTTTAGTTAACATGTGCGATGTGGCCTATCATTGAGTTACTGTCAGTGAATTTGATTTAGATGGCTTTTAGTGAGTTGTTGATTAGTTTATGGTTAAAATTAGATACCTAGTGGAGTTTACTCTAGTTTCTATTATTTAACTATCTCTAGTTCTAGAATAGAGATAGACTTGAGTTTAGTTGAGTAGTTTGACTTTGTGCTAACTCAACTAACTCTCAGTTAACAATAGCAACTACTAAATGTATCCCTAATAGGTCATGCAATTTTAATTTCCTATTGAGATTGGATGAAGGCGCAATTATATTTATTTATTGTACATAGGTTTTTGTGTAGAGGCATGATGATCAAGGCAGGGCATTTCTCTTGGGAATTCTGGAAGGAAATATGAGAAATCCCTTATTTTTAGTGGCATATTTGAATTAGGAAATAGGAGCTCCTAGCAGGCCTTATTTTCCTAAGTGTTGGGCAAGCCTTGAGAGAATCGATCATATTACAAAGAGGTTCAGGCTTGAAGTAGGTTCTATGTAATAGATAAGATTTATGAGTTGATTTAATACGAGCAAGATGGGTTTTCCTAGGTTGGGTTCCTCGGATATATTTTATGTTCTATGTGTGATTGTGTTTCATGTTTTAGATATATTTTGTGTTCCCTAGATGGTTCACGTTTTAGCAATGTTGATTTTCTTCTTTGTGTTATTTAGAATTAAAAAATACTTTTGATTTTCTAAATTAAGTATAACCACCTATTTGTAGTATCTTAGCTTCTTTTCACTTTTTAAATTTTTATTGCACCACAAAATCTATTTAAATCTAGATGTAAATACTTAATATTATCAATATCCAACAAAATGACATTTTCCCTATTCCCCAATACTTTAACCCATACTTGACATCTTAATATCATCCTTACTTGATCCACTAATAATTATAACTAAAATTAAACATAATATGTATTTTACTCTCTTTCACGCCGCCATTTTCTAATTGTCCAAATGATTTACATCTTGCAACATGCTAGAGAACACACTTTCAATTCAAATTCATATATTCTTAATTGAAAAAGTTAAAATAAATATTAAACAATACACACTTTCCATTGAATAAAATTATAATGAATATAAAACAGTGACTTACCTAGAAGTATATAAAATTCATTAATTCAATTTGTTTTTAATTAAAAATAAATGACACTCATGAAAACTTCATTATTTCAATTTCCTTTTAATGGAATAGTTGTTGATAACTACATACTAACATCATACTATTATGTCAAAAAATATAATATAGAAGCATAGTGTAATGTTATATGATGTATATATTTACATATAGTATAAAGATATTTTAGAAAATGGTGTATTCAATAAATAATATTTTTAAAGAATAGGTTGTTGAAATAACATTAATAAAAAAAAAATATATACAGAAGTGTAGTGAATATTAAAGTATTTATTAGATATATTTAGAAATGTGATCATAATACTATAATAATAATAAAAATATTAAAATGATATTTTTTTCATGAAAATGTATAAGAAAAAATTAATCATTTTTATTTCAATTTTTTTAATGAAATAGTTGTTGATAACTACATAATAACATCATAGGTAAAACAAATATAATATAGTTTCATAATGTATATATTTATATATAATATAAAGATATTTTAGAAAATTGTGTATTTATGATATAATAATATTTGTTTTTAATGGAATAGTGGTCGATAACTACATAATAACATCATACTAATATGTAAAAAATATAATATAGAGGCGTAGTGTAATATTATATAAGGTACTTATAGTATAACCATATTTTTAAAAATGGTGTATTCATAATATTATTATAATAATAAACATTTAAATGAATATTTTTTTCTTCATGAAAATGTAGAAGAAAAAATTAATCATTTTTAAAAGAAAATGTTTCATGTTAATTATTTTTATTTTCTCATCAAATTTTAATAGTGATATCTACCACTTATCAAAAAAGAATGGTATATAACAATATTAGTATTTCACAATAAGTATGATAATTCAGATCTCGACAATTTAGGAATGGTTATTTTATGAGGATATTAATGACAAATTTGAAAATATTAACCAGGAAATGTCTATAATTTAATGTGGGGTGGGTTGGCTGAACTCTAGCTTCCTCCTCTATTTTCATGTCTCCCTGTGTCTCCTTTCGACCGAGGCTTCTCCTTACAGGTGCGAACATGGATGGTTGTGTGTAGGCTTTGCTATGTCATGGGGGTTCTGTTGCATGTGGGATTTCGACATTCATTGCTCGATGTTGTTGTGTGTTCTTATGCACAAGATTTCGTTTGCTCAGGGTATTTTCCACCGCGAGTTCCTTGTTTGTTGTGGTCTCTAGTTTTTGAGTTGCATTTTTGGTCACCGTTTTTTCTTGAAGATTGTCATGGGTTGTTGTGGCCTTTCTGACTCTATTAGAAGTTTCCCAGCCTTGGCATTTTCCTTCTAGTATGTCTATGCCCCTTGGGGCTTTTGTTCTGCAGTACTGGTGTCATTTCAGGGTTTTGTACCATTTGCATTGCCCATTCTTGGGTTATTGCGACCTCTTTTTGGGCTTTGTAGATGTTTCCCTTCAGGGTCTTCATTCGCAGGCTTGCATGCCCATATCTTTGTTTTTTACAGTTCTTTGGCTAGGGTTTTCAGCCCCTAGGGTTTCAGTATCAAATCATTGGTGGATTTCCATGCCCATATCTTTGTTTTGAAATTTCTTTGGCCTAAGGTTTTCAACCCCTAGGGTTTCAATATTACATGTAATATGTATATATGCTTATCAAATATTATGTAAACATGACTTTATTAATGACAACATGATCAAATTTTCTTTCCTGAAAAAAGGGTCTATAATTAAATATAGACCCATTTGTGTTGATTTATAAAGTGATGTTATTATAATAAAATCTAGTTTTATATTCATAATAATTTTATTATTTTTTAAATTTTAAATTTTATATTTATGACTTTTATTTTTTAATTTCATTTTTTTCAAAGAAATAAATCAAACTCTCTCTCTAAGTTTGAGGGCTAGCGTGAGGTTGTTAGTACTAGGCTAGCCCACAAGTATACTTACTTATGAGTGCATTAAGGCATTATAACTCATCATGTCACTAGCAAGGATTTAAACCTCTGTGGGGAAGATAACAACCATTTGTCTCAAACAACAAAGATAACCCTAATTGTGATCTAGATTGAATCATTATATCATTTCTCATCCATCTCGATGCATTCATAGTGGAAAAAGTGGAGGAATTAGCTCATAGGATCGTTTTTACCGGTGAGACCCAGGCAAAACATGGTTCGAAACCTTCCTGGAGCATTTTGAGGCATCAAACGATGATTTTTTGGGGTAAAACTTTATTTCTTTATCCCTACACCATTCCATGTTGTTTTAAACACAAACATATTTCCAACGGCACAAGAAGTGCATTAATCAGAGTCCATATGCAAAATTTATGCCATTCAGAAGTTGGCCTTCCTATTTTCACACCTATAATTTGGGAGGATGTCGCGTCAACCCACATTATTCATGGAAAATGAGCTAGCCATGTGTTTGTGATGTAAAAGAATCCAGAATAGTCTATATTGTAACTCTAGTTAAGAGTTGATGTAGTCAAAATTAACCACTAGTATGTTATCAGGTTGTGTTATAACTGGGCCACTAGGAGGAAGAGGCATTCCATTATTTCAAGGTAATTTTGTTCCATACCTAAGCAAAGATAGCCAGGAGAGATGGGAGGTAGAGCACATAGAGAGGATTTGTGCACAATAGAAGCCCATGAGCCACAAGCATTACTTCTTTGTACCTACAAACATATTTTCCAAACAGAGAAAGAGAGCAAAGTGACCTCACCTTCAAGATGGGTTTTCTCCTGAAAGGGTTTCCTTGAGAATATTTTGTGTATTATGTGTGTGTGTGAGTTAATATTTTCATTCTCTACTTTTCTGCATAATTTCCATTCACATGCATGCACTAATTACAGTTAAATTTACAGATCTAGAGGTTTAATATAATTGTAATAGTGTAGAATTTTTAGATTGCTAATATAATATTATTAGATATGTTGCGACAAATTTTCCAGTGGAATATCCATGGTAGTTTACGGATCATTTGGTATCATAGAAGGTTTCTTTGGATATTTTGTGGATATTGCAAGGAGCTAGATCGGTGGGGCCAAAAATTCTAAAGCCCTAATCATGGCCGACAAATTTGTAAACAAACCTCGTGATCCTGTAGAGGTGAGGTTTACTCGGTTAGAACAATAAGTCACAAATATAAACTGCAATGTAGGCCTACTCATGGTGGCCATGAATATCAATTTGGGGATATTTGGAGAAGGTGGGGATTCGAATCTTCCACATGACCCTGATCTATCACATAAGGGCTATTGGTGAAATTAATGAAGTGACAAACTGCAACTTTTGTAGCGAGAATCTCGTCGGTCCTGGGTCAAATTGTCACTCGACGAACTGTGTAAAGGACGATATAGTCGCACAATTAGCACATTTTTCCCATTTGCACAACAAATATTAAAGCTTGGTTCGAAGAAGCTTATCTTGCTCAATTTTTACCCTTTTTTAGCTCAAGAAGAGCCTAAATGGGGTTTTTTAGTGTCATGGAATCAATGGTAACCTCAATTTTCTGATTTGAGCATTTTATGATGGAATTTTTGCAGAATCAAGTATTTTAGTGCTAGAGACAGAGACAAATTTGAACCAATATGGAGGCATATTTGAGCATGGAGAGAGCCTAGTTGGACATTTTCTATCCTTCTATTTTCATCTGCAGCAACTATTACTTTTGTAGCGCAACTCTTTTCAGTCTTTTCTTAATCTGTTAAGGAGAGAAGCATTTTTTAACTCTTAATTATGAAGGAATTGCATGTTTATGCTATTTCAGGTGGAGTATAAGGACCTATTGTGTGAGAGTCCTTTTTATGTTGACATTTTTATGATTTATTGTAGGGAGTCGTCTTTTTGAGTGAGTATTATTTGTAGGAGAAAAAAACCATTGTATTGTCAACAAGTTGTAATGTACTAATTTGCTGCTGAAACCAATATAGTGGTCTAGCTATTGGAGCAGACCTGAAGATGTAGCCCAGGAGGGGTGAACTTCATCATCAAATGTTGGTTTCTTCTCTTCATGTTTATCATCTTGAGTTTCATGTGAATTTGTTAATCTTTTAAGTTCATGTGAAAACTTAACTCACCATCTTGAAGAGGTTATGAAACTTATTTTACCTTTAAAGACCCATTTTGTTAACTTGCAAAGTGTCAGTGGATGGTCAGTTTTTGATAAGAGGAGTTTTCCTCCATTTTCATATCAATCTCCCACTTGGATCATGATCAACTCAATTCTTGTCATGCCTTGCTTTATAATTCGTTTTGCTTTTCTCAAGTTTCTCTTGTACTCTTTGATGCACTAGTTGCATTTGTTCAATAGAATGCTTGGCTTTGTCCACATCACTATGTCCATCTACTCCAATATTTTTACCAAAGTTAAAATCCAAAAGAGACTTGGAAAATAACACAAAAAAGCTTCAAAGAAAATACTTGCGTAGATGAGTGATTGGCATGATAGCAGGCATGTTGGGTGTAATGAAAATGCTCATCCCAAAGTTTAGGATGCTTAACACAATATCCACGAAGGAAATGCATTTCTTACAACATGTAATAAATTTGACTCTCAAATTCCCATACAAATTGATTCATCAACAAGCCAAAATAACATAAAATGCCAAAGAAAACATGTTGCATATAAGTGATTTATTCATAACATCACTTTTACAAAATACCCAGCTGTGGGGATATGCAACATGTGGAATACAAAAGAAATGGAGTATTTAACTAGACAAGTAGTCAAACCATTTCACACCCAACCAGGCTAGGGAGTTTTCATTCTCCATTTCACTATCTTTTGGAGTTGCTTCAGGGATGGTTATGGTGTGCCTCACACATTCTTCTACCTTCTCTTTCTCATGTGATTTTATGACATGTTTTTCCTTCTTTGGATGAATATGTGGATGCATCTTCCAACATTTCTCGATCCAATTTCCACTTATATTGTACTGAGTACAAAAAAAATTGTGAGCAATTCTTGGAAAAAATGTCTTTGAACTTGGAAGAGTATCTTCCTTCCTGTTCTCACTTCTAATCGACATATTCACTTTCTCAACCATTGCTTTCCTTTTTTGGCACTTGGCTACAAAATGGTTAGGTGCATGAAAAAAAGTACAAGGAAACACATTCCACAACATTTTATTCAAATCATCATGTTGTTTATAGTCATAGAAGGTTTTTGAATAATCAGGATGTTTATACCTTTTATCAATTTCCTTTGAAATATGAATATGGAAAGGAAAAGTTGATTGACAAGGAAAACTTTACTTAGTTCTTCCTTTGATGTGCTCATCTATCTTTTGAGATGTTTTTCCATCAACGTCATCATCATGATGTGATATTGCTTCAACTTACAGGTGTTCTTTCTTCACGAATTTCACACTTGAAGAATTTCTTGAATTTGTAGTTTTGGAGCATTCTCCAACTTATTCATGAACATATCTGAATCCTTCATGTTGAGGTTGTGTTCCCACCTCAATAGGATTAATGATTCCATGACTGTGGATTCCACCACCCTTACCATTGTATCCCATTTTGGTCAACAATTTCATACCAATACCCTTGGTATTTTTCTCAAATGATGCAAAAGAAGCATTATCATTGTTACGAGAATGAATTAAACATGAAGTATATTTTACCTCTTTTCTTTCCTGCAGCCCTTGGTCCTCTTTCTGAAGCTTAGCCATCTCCTCCTTCTTCTCTTTTGTAGATGAAGTGGTAGACAAAGATTCAAGAAAACCACTCTTGTGATTTAACATATAAGCAGTGTTCTTCAACTAAAAAAGGGTACACACATCAATCGTCCAATGACTACAAACTTTTCGAGTCTTGGGAGAAGCTTCGGTAACTGAACATTCTTCGGTTTTCTCTTCAATGACATTCTGAAACATCAGGTGCAACTTCTTCTTCTCATCCATTGTTTCTTCTAGAAATCTTATCAATTCCATGTTCTCTATTTGGGGAGAAGAATTCCTCTCTTCCATTTCTAGGAGCCTTGCATGCTGCAAACTTCCACCCATACTAGCAATCTGGACATAACTTGCTCTGAAACCAATGATCTAAAAATTGATCATCCTCTGACACTTTGCAAGTCTTGATACATTAGGGTCTTTAAATGATCACTTAAATCGTAACTTATTCAAAAGTGAATAGTTATGTTTTCAATGAACTTAAAGATGAAACAAAATCATATGAAGCCCAACATGATGAAAATGAAGAAGAGAAAAACCAAGTTATAATGGATTTCATCCAGTGTGGACTACATCTTCGGGCCTTGTACTAATGGCTAGGTTACTTTATTTATCTCAGCAACAAAAAGAGTGCATTACAAATCTTTGACTGATAGAGTAAACCTCGTTCTAGAGTGGCATTGTTTCTCCTTCAAATAAAGTTTCTCCTTCAGAGAACTCTAACTCACAAGTTGACTCCCTTTTAAAAATAAATGATAGTTACAAAAGAAAAGGATTGTCTCATGGAATGTGGCAACAGGACCTCATACTCATTTTGAGATCAAAAAGCAAGCACAAATTCATCTGATTCATAATGAAGTGTTGAAATGGTGTTTTCCCATAAACATACTAAGAATAGGCTGAAAAAAATGGCTTCTCTATTGAAGAAAGAACTATTGAAAATGCATCTAGGAGGCTTGAAAACCCCTGTCTATGCTAAAAAATGTTTCCATATGGCCTCAAAATAGTATGTTTGCAACAAAAAAGGACTTGGCTTTGCAAATTTTCCTACTTACAATGCTCAAATCACAAAAGTAATGTTTCCAATGTGTCCAGAACACCCAAAAACCCTTGTCTAGGCTCTTCTTGGGATCCATAAGAATGAAAAATGGCCATGTTAGGGCTCTTGGAACATTTCTCTGTTATTTGTCCTACAAATTGGCAAAATTGGCTAACCAGGCAATGATATCCACTTGTTCTAACAGCTACAACCACCCTCCAAAATTTTACCTTAGCTTCGTTTTGGAGCCTCCCTACCAACCATCCTTAGCAACATGTCTTGCACTGAGTAAGTACGTAGGCTTTAGTTGAGCTTCAGTGGTCTTTCAGCCTGTGCATGTCAACTTGTTTGTCTCCCAGTGCAAGCTATCATTCCAGACTTCATCAATTTTCTGGCTGAGATGCTCCCCCTAAAAATTGCGCAATTCTGGAAGGGAACCAGCCTTCCCTCCATAAATTGCACAATCCTGCTAGGCTACTTGGTGGGCTCCAGAAATGTGCAGTTTAGCCAGGCAGCCTTCCCTCTGGAAAATACGTAGTTCAACCCGACACTGGGCTTTAGCTCTAGAATTGTGCAGTTCTGATTGACAGCCAGGGCTTCAATCCATAAATTGCGCAGTGCATGATGGACAACTAGTCTTGCTCAGCCCAAAAATTGTGCAAATTTCATCCCTAGGCTTGTAGACTGCTACATGTGCTTTTAGGTTGACTAGTTCCCTCCAGGACTGAGCAATCCTGATTTGCATGCATGGGTTTCTTTTCCCGAAAAAGAAGAAAAAGTAAAAAGCATCCTAGATTTTAGGGATCTATTTTTAGCAGATGGAGGTTACATGCAAAGATCATTTTAGAAACCTCCCACCAAGTGTCGTTTTTTTTAGATTTGTGGCATGCATGTCATAACCTAGATCTTATCAAAACTCATTTATTTGATGCTGCAGAGCTTATTCCTCACATCGATGTTGGAGCTCTAACATCCCACATCCAATCTAGCAGCCGTCGGCACATTCAACTCAACGTTTTCTGGGTAAGTCTGCTTTTCA
>APFE030335499.1:0-14566 GCA_000404065.3 Pinus taeda | reverse complement strand
GAAACTTCAAAACAATTATATTTACCTCAAAATCTCAGATATGTGGTTGCTACTATAAGTTTGACTTCATGGAATGGTGAAAACAATTCAAAATCTTTCTCCTCCTTGCAATGAATTCGACCTTCAAAAGATCTTGATCGTAGATTTCTCAGGCCTTCAAATCAAAGCTTGAGGTTTCTTTTACACTTCTTCATTGCCTCTGTTCTCGATCTAGTAACTAGGGTTCGAAAGAATTGAGCCCAAAATTTGATCCATACTTTGCTCTAGGAGGAGACACTTCTTTAAAATCCTTGTAACTTCTTGTGATCTGAATCTTGCCCTTTTTGGTCCTTTATTTAAGAGATCTTAGCTTTGATACCATGTTGAGAAATCTAGGGCAACTAGATTAGGTGATTTCTCTTACTTTGATAACTGCTTGTGATGTCTTTTTACTTATCTTAATTAGATTCTTCTTCAACTTGATTATTATGGTGATATTTTCATCAAACAACTACCAAACCAAAAAAGAACAATGAGACAAGAGGATACAAGATGTAGGCAATCATCCAGGGCCAAAATCTCTCCAACTAAGAGGAAAACCCACAAGAATGCTTCTCTTCTTATAGACCTTCAATTGATGAATTCCAAGACCTAGACCCTTGAACAAGACTCCTCTAAGACCAAGTTAGACCTTGCCCTTTTCTTGCCAAGTCAAACAAAGTCAACCTTGCCTTAATACTGTTGCAACTTCTTCTTCGGCTCTGCAACACTAGACTGTAATTTTTGGTCTCTCTTCCTGCAACCCTTGACCTTCTGCAATTTTCTGCAAATTTCGCATGTATGATAAGATTAGGGCAATTTTAGCCTTTCTTCTCCTTCTCTTGCCTTGAGTTGATCTCCTTCTAACTTCGGCTTGCAAGAGGGATATTCTTCTTTCCTTGTTTTGGCCTTCTTGTGATGACATACTTTTGTTCTGCTATAGTAAATTGAGCTCTAGTCTCCTCGCATGTGTGAATGAGAATAGCCCAAAACAGACCTTGCAGACTTCACTTTCTTTTCCTTGAATTATTCTACCGTTTGTTGCTCTTCTTTTTGCTTCCATGAGATACTTCTTGTGAGTATCTAAGGGTGATAGACTAGCCTCTTATATATAGGCTTTTGCTCATGTTTGAGGGTCGACTTGACACTCTCCCTAGGTCGACATGTCCTTTTGATAGGCCAACTTGCTTCTTTGGAGGGCTAACTTGATTAAAGTACATAGACAAGGTCTTGGAGGGTCTTTTGACTCTAACTTTGACTCATATAATTTTGTTTATAATATGTAACATGCACAAGAAGGGTCTTTCATACACGACAATGACTCTTATGACTTGTAGACTCAATAACAATCCCTAGAAGCTCTCAATGGGAGCTTGACCTATAAAATAAATTTCCTTGAGCACAAAACCCATTCCCTAAGAATAACAATGATAAATTTATTTTTCTCATTACATCAAATACATAAAATCATGATTACATATGTCATTATGAAGTTCAAACCCAATTACATATTTCAACTACCTGTGAATGTTGGTCTTAGTTGTTGTTCCACTAACTCAACCAAAAACTTAGCCACGAACTCAGCCTCAATCTTTGTCTTGATGGTCGATTGACGACTTGGCTCCATCTTGGCTTGGCAATTGCAGGTGGGTCTGACAAGCCACTAAGCAAACACCCCCCTTTTCCTCTTTTTTTTTATTATCTTACTTGCAACTAAGATTTTGAATTCTGCTCCCCCCATGTTAATTTTTTTTGTGTTTGTAGCATAAGACTAAGATCCTTTCAGCCTTAAAAGAAATCCACCTGGTACAATGCGTTTGAACCTATCCCCTGGTGATCTTGTACAAATGGTCACCTTGAGATTGGTTCTTAGAGTTCATAGATTTGATACATTGTTAGGTCTCTTGCGGACCTAGCACCTAACAATCCATTGACCTAGTAGATTACAAATCTACTACATGAATACACAAGTAGGTTCTTAATTTAAATTAGCAAAAGAAAAACCATAATCAATCTCACAAAAAAATGACACAATACATTTTTCCCAATCAAATCAGTTCTTCATTAAAATTTTAAGGACGTACTTTGGTTCTCATCTTGGGATAATGGCCTAATTGAGGAAATTATGTGTACAACACTCAATCTGCTCTAGCTGATAAAGCCCTCCTTGGTTAATCTGGATCTCCTTGCTGCCTCATTCCATCAACCCAACACACTAGAGTATCACACTCCTCACTGAGATGCCTCTCTTAATCTTGTGTTGTTGTATGGTGTCTTCTTCTCTTCTTAACCTTGATTTTATAACTTTTCGTTGAGGAAATCCCTAAATCTAATCTCCAAAGTGATTGACAGTCGAGATTAGATCTCACCTCACTTAAGATCAAGGGTTGAGATTAAAACATAATAATTAAGGTAAATACTTTACTTCTTCTAAGATCTCTTTAGTTCAATTAGTCAACACAGTAATTGTGTGCTATTCCTAAGTTAAAACTTATGCTAAGTTAGAAATTCAACTTGCTCACACTAGAGCATCTAAGGAGATCTGGGGCGACTTCTATACACTTAGATTCTTAGGCATGTGCAAAAGTACCTGCTTGAGCTACAAATATCAACATATATGTAATGTTCATAAATAGGAAATACAAGTGATAATAGCAATTATCCTATGTAGCAAAATACAAAAACTTAATATTCATTAAGCACTCACATAAAAACTGCAAATGAAGAACTTCGTAGCCATTTTATTATAATGCTACAAGCCAAATACAATATATAGTGGAATTGTGCACCCGGGCTTGTCTCAATTGATAAGAAGGACCAAACATAGGTAGGAAAATGGTTGAGCTGAAGGTTGCCCAGTTGTTGCACCAATTTGCACTGCGCTGCCCAGAAAACTTCTGCACTGCTGAACTTTGACTGGATGGAAAGTGCACTAAAACTGCCCAAAAAATCGTGTTCTTTTAACCCCAGAAAAACCCAGCAGGGAATTTGGATGGTTTTGATTTTTGATTTTCAACCCCCTTGGAGCCTCACCTAGCTATGGCTGTCAAATTCAACCTGCTGCAAACTGCCTGCAAATCCCTCTGCAAACTCCTCCAAAATGTTGGATTTACCCTTGCTATCCAACTCCTCACTACTTGGATGACTCTTAGCTAAGATCAGATGCTCCCCAAACACCACGAATTTATGTTGGGTGGCCTTTGTGGTGTCTCTCTACTCAGGAATGTGATTTGCTGGTAGTTGGCTCAGCTAGCTGCAAACTCCAGCAAAAATGCCTGCTCTATGTTGCCTCCTTAGCTCCTGGATCTCCCGACAAGAAATGAGTCCCCTGCTGATCTTCAATTCCCTCTCGGTTTTTTTTGGCTGCCCAAAAATACACACTTCCCTCTCTCTGCGCTGATGATTGATGTGTGTTGTTGCCCCTAACTCCCTGAAATCTCTTGTAGAACGACGTCCCTAGGGCGAGCATGAATGGTCCCCCGAAGTAGAGGTTAAATCTCCCGCATGAGAGATTCGTGGCTAAACATCCGGTAGACTTGCTAAATAACAAAGCGTACAAGTGAGTGTTTGTTTGCAAATGTAGAAGATAATCCACAAAATGAGTCTATCCTCCTTTTATAATTTATCTTCATTCCTCTAGACTTCTTTTTTTTAATATTATTTTATTGGTGGGGGCCATTTTCTACTAAGTCACTTTTGCCACCATTTGATAAAATAATAATTTGCCGCTATTCTCTGATAAAGTAATACTAGCCACCTTTCTCTAATAATATTTTCCCCTTTTTAATTAACATTACTAAAATTGGGTAAAATTCCTTAGTGACTCCCATGCTCACAAAATTGGGGATATTACAGTCCTCCCCGCTAAAAATTGCTTGTCCTCAAGCAATGCTCAAACAAGCGCTCTCTCTGTTAAACAAATTGTCACTGCAAACAATACCAGGGTCCAAAATGTACCACTGAGTTACCTTGAATCCTTGAACCATCCTATCATAAATGAATCCCTCGATACCAGGGTCCCATGATAATCTCAAAAGGATGCCTGAGCCACTTTGAAGTTTGATTACCACTGACTGCCCATCATGCACATACCCTATCCTCCTCTCTTGAAACCCAATAGTGAAATACTGACAAATGTTAAATACATCCTGCGCAAGCATCTCCATGATGCCAAAACCTACCCATCCAAAGGTAACCCCAAACCTGTGCAGCAATAGGGAAAACCTACCTCTCCATACGATGAAGGCATCTGCGAACCCCCATGTGTCAACCGAAGAGTGAACTAGATCACTCTTTGCCATGACTCTACTCATCATGAGATAGAGTGATATATCAACCAACTGAATCCCCGGATCCCATAACCAGACCTGCTGCGACATTGCTTTGACAATTGTTGGAATTCATCCGTGCCTTGTCTCTAGTGCCTGCATGCAATCAATATATATGCTCCATATATCATGAACTAATTTGATGCATGGTAAATTGCCCTGTTCTTGCCACTGCATATTACTGATGACCGTTGAATACTGTAGGTGCCAAATAGCTACCCCTTGAATGCAACCAATAGATGGGTTTCTGATACTCATAATCGACTCAATGTATGTGGATCCATCCTGCTCCTGCCAACCATCACCACTAACTCTGCCACCCACCCTCTTGATAATGTGCCAATACAATGTCTGGAGCTCGAACATCCACTGGAAAATTTCCTCAATCATAATGGTATTCTCTGCTCATGCAGGATCCCAACATGCCCGGTGGAAAGAGTGGCACATGTCTCCCCCATGACCATATCCCCATGTGTAAGCTCGGTGATGAACGATATGCCACCCCTGTAGAATATCACCTAATCTCCTAACCTGTGGATGTCAACTCCCGCACCGACCTTGCTCCTCCATTGTAGAATACCTATCATGCCCCTGAGGCACTGAATCTCATAGCGCCGGCTCAGGAAAATCTCACAAGTCCTGCTATCCACACTATGGGCTTGGATTGAACATAAAAAGGCTCCCCTTAATTGCTCGTAGTGCCAACGAGTGGAAGATGTGTGGGTTCCAATGAGTATGATCAAGAACCCATGTGGATGCTCCTGACCCATCTTGTGACCAATTCACTCTCCCAACCTGGGTATGTCCACCCCAATGACATGCCTAACATCCTCGTCAAGGAATTTCCCTGCTAGTAGCACTCCCTCTGTTCGCAGTGCAACCTCGCACACTACTACATATAACCATGTATCCCCGTGTCTCCTGGCATACAACTGCACCCAATCACACATCTCTATGCACCACCAGACCCTGCTACATGTTGCTACATCATCTCTGATCAAATGGTATCCCTCCTGTATCGATGAGTCTGTCACTCTATGAGGGAACCAATTAATATGTGAACCTCTCCTACACCACTGCGCACCACTGCACACCTTCGTGCTCCTCTACATATTGTTGTGCACCGCTGCATACCCCTATACACCCCTGGATATCAAGGTCTAAGACTGAGTCCGTAGGCATCCTCCTGCATCTTGTCATGGTCACCATCTCTAATGCCACTCTGCTGGTAAGCCCTCCATGATGTGAGATATATCTCCTCATCTGCCCAGATAGACCTAAGCGACCTAACTCTTTACATGCTAACATGCATAACACTACTGAGCCTATCCTCAGTAGCTCTGGTGTCCAATATACCAGTGAGAGAGCACCATGTCCATATAATACCCTGGCTGGTGGCCTGCCGATGCCACTTCCTCCTACCATCTCCTGCCAAAGTAGGCTAATCATCCTACAATCCCATGTATGCCCAACATGCCATGACAACTCATGAAATCCGCCTGCTCCCCTGTCAATCGATCATGTCATTAGTGTTTTCAGGAACTCTGCAGGGGATATGAAACGGTGTGTGTGCCCAATCACCGAGTCCATCATGCGACTACTACCATCACCTACTGACTCCACGATGTGAAAGAGAATCCCACCTGGATCCCAACAACATTGTGGCTCTCTAGCCCCTCTGGTAATCCATAGCCTCTATTGAACTGTGGCCATGGATGCATCTAACCTCCTAACCAGCTCCACCGTATACCAACTCAATCTCTTGCCATCCAATCCTGAGAGAGGGATTGAATGCATAAACAACCATACACGAAACCAGTCGCACATCCTGTGAATGTTGCTCCATGTGTATCTCATGTCACCTCATCACACTGACCTGGTCGGTACATAAAATTTGTTGGGTTAATTTTTCACCTCCCTCTCTCCTGTTCAGAGGTAGCCTAGAAATGTTGCAAGTCCCATCTATATAAGCTAAAGGAGAGCTACTATCTAGA
This sequence comes from Pinus taeda, assembly GCA_000404065.3. NCBI lineage: Eukaryota > Viridiplantae > Streptophyta > Pinopsida > Pinales > Pinaceae > Pinus > Pinus taeda. The sequence continues at coordinate 8,226 of APFE030335499.1, read as the reverse complement.
AGTATTGCGGCTTTTGTGACGGTCTGTGCATTTGTATGCTCTAAATTAGTGGCAAGCCCAAAATACGACTGCTCATCCTCCACCATGGGCTCTCATGGGTCACAACCTGCTCCTCCATGACTATCTCACGACCCTTTATGTGTTCCCCATGCTGTTGTAGGTGGCTGCCATCAGGGAACTCAATCATGGCTCTGGGTACCTCTGTGTCTCCTAGCACCTCACCTAGGGACAACACCTCATCAACATATGGCTTAAGGGGTGTAGGCTCTACTATCTCCACCAAGGTGTTAACCTATGCTATCAAAGAGGTCTCCAACAATGGTGACTCCTGCGCCACACTGGGTATATCAATGTGCCCCTCACCATCCTGCGTGTCCTCATGGTCAACCTCCTCCTCAAGCTCCTGACATCTAAAGCCCAGTCTCCACCAACAGAAACCCCCTAGTCTCACCCTCTAACTGCCCTCCTCTACAGGATGATCTTGTCCTTGAACCATGCTTATCCTTTGTCTCATCCCAAAAATGAGGCATGGTAGGACAACCAAATTGGTGATATGTATGGGTGTTGTACTGCTGGGTTGTGCGTGCATGCACATGGCTTCTCTGCTGGGTATGACTCAACATCCCCACCATTTGTTGCATCCTCTCTAGGACCTATTGGTTTTGTCTCCTCAATTGTTGGTTCTGCCTCATCATCTCCTCCATGATCCCTTGTGTACTCTTCTCTTTCTGTGTCATTGGAGTGCCCATAAATTCACTAGTGACTATGCATGCATGGCCAAAACGTCCATGCTCTTGTTAGCTTCCCCACTGCTGGCTAAGATCATGCTCTGATACCACTGTAATGTTCCTAAATAGGAAATACAAGTGATAATAGCAGTTATCTTATGCAACAAAATACAAAAATGAAATATTCATTAAGCACCCACAGAAAAACTACAATTGAAGAACTTCTAATCCATTTTATTATAATTCTGCAGGCCAAATACAATATATAGTGGAATGGTGCACCAAACCTAGGTAGGAAAATGGCTTTGCTGAAGACTTCCTAGCTTTTGCACCAATTTGCATTGTACTGCCCAGAAAACTATTGCACTGTTGAACTTCGAATGGATAGTAAGTGCACTAAAACTACCCAAAAAATTGTGCTTTTAACTCCGGACTCCTTGGCCAAAATCCAGAAAAACCTAGAAGGGAATTTGGTTGGTTTTGACTTCTGATTTTTGAACCCCTTGGAGCCTCACCCCAGCTATGGCTGCCAAATTCAACCTGCTGCAAACTGTCTGCAAATCCCTCTGCAAACTCCTTCAAAATGTTGGATTTACGCCTGTTATACAACTCCTCACTACCCAAATTACTCTTAGCTAAGATCAGCTACTCCCCAAACACCACGAATTTCTGTTGGGTGGCCTTTGTGTTGTCCCTCTGCTCATAAATGTGAATTGCTGGTAGCTGGCTCAGCGAGCTGTAGACTCCAGTGAAAATTCCTGCTCTATGCTGCCTCCTTAGCTCCTGGATCTCCTGACAAGCAATGAGTCCCTTGTTGATCTTTAGTTCCCTCTGTGTGTTTTCTTGTTGCCTAGAAATATGCACTTCCCTCTTTGCACTGATGACTGATGTGTGTCGTTGCCCCTGACTCCTTAAAATCTCCTGTAGAACAACCTCTCTAGGGCGGGTATGAATGGCCCCCTGAAGTAGAGGTTAAATCTCCCGCGTGAGAGATTATGGCTAAACAAGTGGTACACTTGCTAAACAACAAAGTGTACAAGTGCAATGTAGAAGATAATCCACAAAATGAATCCATCCTCCTTTTATAATTTCTCTTCATTCCTCTAGACTTCTTTTTTTTAATATTATTTCATTGGTGGGGGCCATTTTCTACTAAGTCACTTTTGCCACCATTTAATAAAATAATAATTTGACGCTATTCTCCGATAAAGTAATACTAGCCACCTTCCTCCAATAATATTTGCCCCTTTTTCATTAATATTACTAAAATTGGGTAAAATTCCTTAGTGACTCCCATGCCCACAAAATTGGGGATATTACATCTAAGGACATATGGGGCGACTTCTATACACTTAGATGCTTAAGCATGTGCAAAAGTACCTGCTTGAGCTACAAACATCAACATATCCCAGAGGTTCTCAATTCCAAATTGGATATTGTTACTTTCACGTTTCTATACATATACAAAATCATAGGTGGAGTGCACCAATAACCAATTTCCAAAGTACTAATTTCGTTAGTTTCCTCTTCAATCTCGTTTAGAAGGAAAATACTTTTGATGTACTTTCTTTCTTTATCCGCCTAAAAATTTAATTTGAGGTAAACACAACAAAGTTGTTCTATGGCCAAATTTTTTTGTTAAAACACAAGACAATCATCCAAATAGAGACAATTTGGAAATAATAGCAATGCATAAAAAACAATTTTGTATATTCAACTGACATTAGATCAAGCTGAATATCTTGGTTTGAAAGTAAGAATACCTGTAATTCTGAATATGCTTAAGACCACATCTAAGAATGTAAGAACAAGAAAGTCATATGTTTCATCATTATTTTTTATATCTTCGTATTGTTCAATTTATATTTGAACTCAAAGCTAACATTTGGAAATTTCCACTTCTACTATCATACATGAGCATCCTTCTATATTAATAGGGTCATCTACCCTCGTTAACCATTTATTTTCCCTAAAATACCTCTTTTCAGATTTTATATATTCAACTGAAACTAGATCAAGTTGAATATCTTGGTTTGAAAGTGGGCATGACATGTAATTCTGAATATGCTTAAGACTGCATGTAGGAATGTGAGAACAAGAAATTCAATGATTAAATCATTAGTTTTCATATCTCCGCATGTTAACATGTTATGTTATTTTAGGTTCCATGTAGATTTTTTCCCACCAAGTCCAATTTATATTTGAACTGAGTTAAAAGTTGGAAATTCCCTCTTCTACGATATCATACATGAGCATCCTTCTTTATTAATAGGGTCACGTAACCTTGTTGACCATTTATTTTCCATGAAATACCCCTTCAGATTTTGTATATTCTATCGAAATTAGATCAAGCTCTAAAATATTTAGCCTAAAAGTGGGCATTAAATGTAATTTTGGATATGCTCAATACCACATATGGGAATGTAAGAATAGAAAGTCAATGTTTTTTTTAATATCTTCCTATGCTAGCTTACTCTTTTAGGTTTCATGTAGATTCTTTCGTACTAGATTCAATTTATGTTTGAATTCAAAGCTAAAAGCTTGGAATTCCTCTTCTACTATATCATAAATGAGCGTCCTATTTTATTAATAGGATCAACTAACCTTGTTAACTATTTATTTTCCCCATAATATTTTTCAAAATCTCCACTGAAGATAATATAACCCATATTCAATTTATATCTAGGACATGAACATTCCATGTTGACATATGATTTGTGAATCTTGGAAGGAACACATCCTCTCAGGCTTGTACTGAAAATACATAGACAAATTAGTACTTGCAAGAAGTTTGTTTCATTTTTATTCTAACCAAACATGAGCTCTACGTCTGCTCCAATGATGTTTTTTCCTTGAAATACCTATACTAGAATAAACATGTCAAAGGTAACCTCTTCTCAACCCTAACACCATCATCTCTAGTTATTTGTGGTCTTCGTTTTTAGTGTAACGTTATTAACCAAACTACTTTGTGTGAAACATTCACTCCTATAGCTAACAAAGACAAACAAATATCTCACATTGAATAATTTCAGGTGATATATAGTTCTCTTATACCGTAAATACATACATATCTTGGGCACCTCCATTTCTTCTTTAAGATATGAAGGTTTGGAAACAACCATTGCTATAATGGATCATTTATTTCAATGCAGAAGTGATTGTGAAAAACATCTACAGCTGAATTTAGAACATTCTAACAGAGTTTAATAACACCTACAAAATCCCACTAAAAAACTGCTCATTAAAGAGTTAGTTTGGAGGAAAGTTTATAGGAGTTGTAACAAGTCACGTTGGGGCTACTTAATTGACCAATTGAAACTGGATCACTTGATTACACTACAGTTTGGTGTTATCGGAGCATTTTACTATATAGGGTTAAACACAATATTAATAGAAGGATTTAAGTTGTAATTGTTACAGTTTACTTATACGTTCACAGTGGGGAGCTTGTCACTTCAAAATAATGGTTATGAGCACCTTCTTGGACTATATGAGAAATTTCTTGTCATTTAAGATGTAAGTTCAACATCACTGGATCGAAAAAGATGAATTCAAGTCAAGAAATGAACTCCTACATGGAAAACAATTAGTTTGCAGGGTCTTGGTTAGAGTTATATAAGGCCATATACAGATAGAAGGTATATAAAAGTAATCTATAAGTTATTATTCATCTCATTTTTCTCTTTATAGAGATGTTTCCTGTACTCTTCTCCACTATCTTTAGAATTAATACAGAAATTAGCATGCCCACCATAGAAGATGTGATCATAGATAGGACCATAGTGAAGATTTTATGAGAGAAATCAGGGTCAATGGGGGAACATATGATGCAGCTATTTGAGATCCAGATAAGGATGTGAATCAAAGTTATTTGGAGCCAATCGCCTTTTGTTGCAACAAGTCACAAAGGAAAAAAAATAGAATTTGTTCTAAACTTTCATAGTGATACCATTGATTCTATTAGTGGCCTCATATTTGCAATGCTAAATAAGACCTTGGCTTGGGAACGTGTAACAATCTATCATTGGGGAAAAGATAGGTTGGCAATCAATCACGATCAAAAGCATGTATTAATTGAAGAAACAAGGTATGTGCAAGGAGCTCGAGTCTCACGAGTCTGAAGTATGAACAACAAAGTGGTTGCTAAACTGATGTATGTTATGTTACACCTACAAAAGTGTTTAGAGTATGAGAATCCTTCAAACATGGAAAACTTTTATTATTGAATGGGGGATTATGAAATGTTCCCTAGTTGAAATAGACAAGGGAAATGGCCCTTGCAGTAGGATACAAATGATTTCGAAAGACCTCATATTCGCAATGCTCAAAAGACATAATTGGTTTAGGAAGCCATGAGCTCGTAGTCAAGCAAGAGGGAAAGAAAGTAAGAATTAATCTAATAAATCAAGCTATGAGCAAGGATAATAAGAATTCAAAGTGTGAACAACAAAGATGTTATGTTACCCCTAGAGGAATGTTGAGAATCTTTCAAATGTAGAATGCGTTTACTAATGATCAATGTGGGACTATGAAATGTAGACCCTAATTGTTTCCAAGTTCAAATATACAAGGGATATATCCCTAGCACTAAGAAAGAAGTGATTTCACAAGGCTTCATATTTGCATTGCTCAAAAAAGCTTGGCTCAGGAAACCATGAGCAACCTATCATCATCTCTAATCAGACATTAATAAATCTTAGGACCATCAACGAGCACTGAAATCCTTTCAACATAGTTTTCTCATATGGTATCATCTTTCTCGAAAAATTGTGTCATTTGTTGAAAAATGTAACATCCATATTCTAAATGAGAATCCTTACATGCTTTGCACCAACATGAGTTTTTTTGACCTAGTAGTAGGGGAAGATTTGGATGGGAAAGTTTGTTGATACTAGGTAAGATCTTTTACTTCCTCATCACGTGCTAAATCATTTTTATATTGATCATCCTCCTCTGCACATGAAATGATAAATTTTTTTTTTTGTCTTAGGAAGGAGTGTACATTGTTTTCAAATCACTGGGTTGCACTTTTCTCAAGGAAGAAGCAAACTCTAGATCAAGAGAAAGAACACTAATATGAAGAAATTTCAACCCCCACTCTGGTTATCAGTTTTCCTTATCAGTCCATGCATTTAGTTTTAAATCCAAGCATGATAAAAATTCTAAAATTTGGAAATGACAATATTTCCTAAAAACACAAATTTTGAGATTTCACAATTGCTGAAATTGCAGAAATAAAACACAACAAAATTATGACAGCCACACACAGAAAATAACATAGTGATTTTTGGTCAATGTGACCCTGGAAAAACCCCTTACAACTCTTGGGGAAAACCAATTTGAGAGTTCTTTATTTCTGAAAATGATTTTACAGAGAAACTAAAATACACAGCAAAAATTCCAGTAACCACAAATTACAACTTATCTAGATTTTTGTGCTTGAACTCCACCTCGAAAATTGTGCCAATCAACAAATAGCCAAAACAGAAATTTTCCAACAATAAAACAACATTAAATGTTGTACGGCCTGCCTGCCTTGAAAAACATGCCCAAAACTTGTACGGATTGTACAGACTATGAATTTCAACAATATGACTGCTTCGAAATTCGTGCCCTTGATGTTATCCTTCTTCCTCAATTTTTGTGCCTTTCTCTTACTATACGATTTTGCCTTGGGATGCGTGCCAATAAACGCTGCTGCCCAGATTTGTTGAAATGTCTTCTTGCTGCACTCCTTCACTTCCTCACTGCTCAGAAATTTTCTCCTTGCTCTCTCCTCTTTCTCTCAAATGCTAATGAAAGAATGAATTGATCTTTCTCTCTTCTCTTCTCCTTTTACCCTCTAAATGACCTTTTGGGTTACCCTAAGATCTAATGGCTGAGATTCATTTAGATCTAGGGATGAGAATAAATGTGCATTTAATTCTCACTTTCTATTTTTTAACTCACCCACTTAAATAAAGACCCCACTTAGCCTTTTATTTCTATATTCACTTTTTCACTTTCTAATTCTTCATTGACTTTAATAAAGTCACATTTAAATTAGAATGCAACTTTACCACTTATAAAGTCACTTTTAAATTAAATTGACTTTACCACTTATAAAGTCACTTTAGAAGAAAAGTACAAATAGATATGGACACTTTTCCCTAGGCCAAAGATCAAAGCCTTAGGGAACCACTTGTCCTTTGGTACCCAAATTTTAACACTCCCTCTTACCGAGGAAAGTGTTCCTCACCACTCCCATCTTGTCTCTGAAGTAGACATGCTTGCCCCATGGTAAGGCTTTGGTGAAAATGTCTGCTACTTGCTCATTTGTAGAAATGTACTCAAGCATGACAACTCCCTTTTGGACATAGTCTCTAATGAAGTGATACTTGATCTCAATATGCTTTGAACTGTCATGAAAAACTAGATTCTCCGTGAGTTTTATGCAACTCTGATTATCACAGTAAATTACTGAAGGTCTCAATCCCTGACCAAATAGGCCAAACAACATCTTGCGAAGCCATATGACCTCACAACTAGCCAAACTAGCAGCCATATACTCTGCGTCATCTGAGCTTAATGCAACTGACTGCTGTTTCCGGCTGATCCACGACAACTACTGAACCCAACCCAAAACAACACCCGAATGTACTCTTCCTATCTAAAGCACAACCTGCCCAATCTGAATCTGTGTACCTTGCCAGTCTCACCCCATCACCTTGTCTATAATCTAGACCAAAATCCACATTCCCCTATAAGTAACGAAGAATGTGTTTTGCAGCCACCTAGTGCACTCTCTTGGGCTCACACATGAACTTACTCATAGTGTTAACTGCAAAATATATATCTAGTCGAGTGTTGACCAAATACATCAATTTACCAATTAGCTGTCTGTATAGAGTAGAATCCACCAACTTGGAATCAAAAGCGTGAAGCTTCTTCCAATTAGTGATCATAGGTGTAGACATGGGTTTGCAATCCTCCATGTGAAATCTGCTAAGAATATCCACAATGTACTTCCCTTGTCCCAGGAAGAAATTCCCCTCCTCCTACCACACCTCCAATTCAAGAAAATAATGTATCAAGCCGATATCCTTCATCTCAAACTCTGAAGCAAGATCTCTCTTGCAACCCTCAATGAGTCTCTCTGCACCAGTGATCAAGTCATCAGCATACAACACCAAAATGAGAGGCTCCTCACCCACCTCAATGAAGTATAGGTTTGGATCAACCTCACTCTTTGTGAAACCCAACTACTGCAAGTATGTATCAATCCTCGAGTACCAAGCTCTAGGAGCTTGCTTCAGGCCATAGAGTGCCTTTTTCAATCTACATACATGGGACTCCTTCCCATGCACCTCAAAGCCCTACGACTGCCCAATACAAACCAATGTTGCACGAAGTGGGAGCGAAACGGAAGCGTTTTTTGGAAGCGGGGACGCTGAAGCATCATTTTCCAAAAATCTAGGATGCGAAGCGTCCGTGGAAGCGTCTGATATATATATAT
>APFE030335496.1:0-65604 GCA_000404065.3 Pinus taeda | reverse complement strand
TGTTTCCTTGGTTGAGTGTAGGTTTCAGTTGATCAAATAAAAGCTGCAAATAAGTACACTGATGACACCATCTATGCTAGAGAAAAACTTATAATTCCTTGAGAGGGATATGGGACCTCAGATTATATTTGAAAGTTTGTAGTACAAGTTGTCATGGAATGTGTATGCAGTAATTTGCACAACAGCCTCAAGTCCCCAGTCTTGTTTAGATATAAGAGATCGTCCAGTCCAGTTTGAGTTTTGGATTGTTTATGGTAGGTTATCTATAACAAATTTTAAGGAAATATGTGATAAGCCAGTTGGAAATGTGTTTGTTTACTTTATACAGATTTCTTTTAGATTTTTTACTCAGGGGCATGATGTCATGTTCTAGAGATACCCTGTCCATGTATCTTTACTATCTCATAAAATGCAAGTTGAATTCTAATCATGCAAGAGTCCAATGATGCTTTGGAAACTCATGTAGCAAATGGGTGATTGGTGTGCCCCGCATGACAATGCTACCCTGCGTTTATTAATAAGATTTATCATTGTATTGAACTCTTGTATTTTGGTGAGTGGTTTGACTTTATTTATCAAGTATATTCATTCTTTGACCCACCTTATCGTAGATAATTTCTTAGCGTAGTTGATGTTCAACATTTTGAATGCATGTGAAAATAAGTTGCCATGTTTTTCCCTTCTATCCATTGTATAAGACTTGTGTAACTGGTTCTATTTCTTTGGTTGAGTGCAGGTTTCAGTTGATCAAATAAAAGCTGCAAATAAGTACACTGATGACACCATTTATACTAGAGAAAAAATCATAATTCCTTGAGAGGGATATGGGAGCTTAGATTGTATTTGAAAGTTTGTAGTACAAGTTGTCATGGAATGTGTATGCAGTAATTTCCACAACAGCCTCAAGTCCCTAGTCTTGTTTAGATATAAGTGATCGTCTAGTCTAGTTTGAGTTTTGGATTGTTCATGGTAGGTTATCTATCACAAATTTTAAGGAAATATGTGATAAGCGAGTTGGAAATGTATTTGTTCTTTTTATACAGATTTCTTTTAGATTTGTAACTCAGGGGCATGATGTCATGTTCTAGAGATACCCTGTCCATGTATCTTTACTATCTTGTAAAATACAAGTTGAATGCTAATAATGCCAGCATCCAGTAATTCTTTGGAAACTCATGTGGCAAATGGGTGATTGGTGTGCCCTACATGAAAATGCTACCCCACGTTTATTAATAAGCTTTATCGTTGTATTGAACTCTTGTATTTGGTGCCTGCAGAATTATTAATTTCCAACCCTTATTGCGATGTGAATGATTAGTATTTGTCATTTAGTATGCATAACAAGCTTTAAATTCTTTTGATAATAATAAATTCAGGCTGCATATTGACATTTGCCTCTCAATTGGACTATTTAATGGTTATTTTCGACAAGCAAATAAACAGTCTTCATTTCAGATGGCATTTTCTCTTTGAAACTATGCCTCTGGATAACAGACTACTAACTTAACTGAATATTTATAAAGCTCTGCCAAATCTTAGTAGTTCACGGCCTATTTTAAATTCTATCAAACTTATTCGAACTAACACAATATTTACTTAAGCAGGGTCATTTCACACTTCTTAGTACAATAGAATGATCTTTCTTGAAATAGAATAAATACTTCAAAAAAGTACCTATGAATTTTACTCATAGTTATTTGACTTTAACCTTAACACAATCCTCTGTGGAATCCCTATATGTCTTCTGGTACAATGTGTCCCTTGTTTTACCCAAAAAAAAAGAAGCAAAAAGGGCATCCTGGCCTTGCATATTCGGAAATTAGAAACTAAGGAATTGACAACAACCATAATAGGAGGATTGGAAAGGAGGAGACTCTTCCTGTAGCCTCAAATATTAAATAATACCCAAAGTTTTCTTAGCTTTTCATAGAATTAACAAACAGTCATATCCTTTATACAATGCAATTGAATTGGCACTTGAAAATAAAAAAACCTTAGGAAAATATTTGCACAATCTTTCATTTACAAAAGAGGCCAACAAATTTTCAAATTTTCGGAATTTGGCCATAATTTTAAGGTTGAACAGCGTAACCTTAAACCCTAACCCCAGAAATAAATATCCCACTAAACCCCAAGTAATACATATAAGATCAGACTGCAAGCTAAAGAACTCAGTTTTTGAAATTTTTCATAATGCTAGATTATTTGAGAAAGAGAAGCCCTTGTAGCCCTTGTATGCATACCCTACAATTCTCGAATAATATAACCCTGGGACAAACAGGATTGTTCCCAACAATGCAAACAACATACCTGAACAAAAATAAATAGAAATCCCACAAAAATAAAATCAGATATAACCTTCAATCTTCAGCAATAAGGCAACACCGATATAAGAAGCCAAAAAATCCAAAAAACAGATTTGAGAAATAGAAGAAAAATGAAATGATTTATTTCGAGATAAAAATCATAGACAAACCATGGGTTCTGTCACCGCTTATTTGCTGAGAGAACATGAAGAGGCCAATGGCAATGACGATGGTGCCGAGGATTAACAGTGCAACTGCCAATGATATTTCCTTTCTGGGGGGCTTGCTGGGTACAATAAACGTACCACTGAAACAATTGTTGTTTACATAAGCCATGGACATGGATGGAACAAATCAAACCTCTTCCATTCAGCCTTATTATGGAAAAAACGCTTCTCCAAATTTCTCTCCGTCAGATCTGTTCGTCCGAGAGATATTCAATATCTATATATAGCCACTATGATTGAACTTAGCTCCAAAAGTCACTTTCTCTGCAAACATTTGCTTGTGACAAGGAGAGTAACATCCATTAAAGCTTCTCCCAAACACCTTGTTGGAAGCCTTACCTTGGAAGTTGATCATTCATGCCTCAAACCTGATTAACTTAAACCTACCGATGAAAATATCAGCATAATTTTGGCTGGGTAATAATGTTGTTTAATTACGACGTAAGGTGTTTCCCTTTGAAATTAACTCCCATCATATGTTGCGGGTCAAATTGATAGATCATTGAGTTGGAAGGTTTGTAATAGTCCTGGTAGGGAGATATTTCAAATAATTCTTCAGTATTGTGTTTGAATAGAATGAAAATGGATAGAGAAGCACCTAGAGAAATCTTGGGGTAGAGTTGCTGTCTTTGCTTGTGACCTTCTGAATCTCAAAAAAATTATTTGTGATGAGTCATATTATGATTTACATCTTCAAGAAATACTTCGTATCCTTTTTCAAGAAATAATTTGTATCCTTTTTCCAACTTTTAAGCTAAAACATGCATATTGTCACACCAATGCATTTGATAACCCATTTAACACTAAAAAAGAAGGCACGGGTCTAAAAATTGTTTAGTTTGAGTTTGTGAGCACGATGTGAAATGGTTTAATTTGTTTATGCATGGTTGTTTTTTATTTTTTTTACAAAGATAGCCCTTCAATTGCTTGCATATTATGAGCTTCTTACGGATTCCAAAATCTCCCCTATTTAGCTACTCTACCTTTAGCTAATACATAGTCATTTGAAAAAGATGTACCTTCAGCTCCCGTATGTATTTTTTCACCATCTTTATGAATGCAATCAGATTAGATAAACATTCAATAACTATAATTTTTAATTTTAGTCACGCTGTCCTGGGCCAAACTTTTAAACATTATGGCACCACTTTCATTACAAGCATCAGGGGAATTGACATTATTACAAATATTTTGGTTGATGTTGTATGTATCAGGTTCCGTCCCTATATATTGGTTGATGTAACAAAGGTGGATTTGAGTACGACTGTGTTGGGATTCAAGATATCAATGCCTTTTATGGTTGCTCCAACTGCCATCCAGAAGATGGCTCATCCCGAAGGTATGCATTCGATCATTGTATTACAGTTAACATCCTATTTTGATGCATATATTGTCTAAAAGTGAATCCATCATCTTTTACAGGAGGGTATGCTACTGCAAGAGCACTGGAACTATAATGGTTTGGGCATCGGTCTTCTCTTTGTGGGATCAACCTTTTGAATGTTTTAATTTCCTTCTAGATATTAAGGATTTAAGAAATTATAATGATTTTGGATTTTGAAATAGTTTGTTGTGTTGATAAAAATTGAGGCCTGGACATATTTGTTGTAGACACTTTCTTCATGGGCTACATCAAGTGTTGAAGAGGTTGCTTCAACTAGACCAGGCATTCAATTTTTTCAAATTTATGTAAGTTTATCATTTGCGACTATATGATTGTCTTCCCATATTTTCTGAGATGTAATTGAGTTCATATCCATCCAAGTGTATTATAGGCTCGTAAACCAATGGTAAGATTAGTTATATTGCATTGGGTTTACTAAATGTGGATGTATGAGTGGTGTCAAAATTTAGATGTCATTGCTCACAGGTTTACAAGAATAGGAATGTTGTTGTACAAGTTGTTAGAAGAGCAGAGAGCGCTGGTTTTAAGGCAATTGCACTAACTGTGGACACACCTCAACTTGGGTGGAGGGAGTGTGACATTAGAAATAGGTAGTGAAAATTCATTCTATTTTAGATTTGCTGGCAGGACTAGGTAGACACTTGGGATAAATCTTATATTCAGAGTATACTCCTCTTTAATGTTATGAGTTTGTACCCATGTTTTAACACTTTCTCAACTCTCAACAAAAATCAAAACATTGTCGAATTCTTTTAGGATCAGAAGCGACGCTACGGTTAGAAAAAGCATTTAGCACCTATAATGTATCAAACTTAAAATAAGTCAGAAGTCTGCATTTTGTCTGGGATTCCTCTTTGTTCATCCCTTGTCTAACACTGAGGTATCTAATGTTCCGAAAAGTCTCATTGTGATACCCACTAACAGAAGGCACGAGTCTAAAAATTGTTTAGTTTGAGTTTGTGAGCAGGATGTGAAATGGTTCAATTTGTTTCTGCATGGTTGTTTTTTTTTTTTACAAAGATAGCCCTTCAATTGCTTGCATATTATGAGTTTCTTATGGATTCCACAATCTCCCCTGTTTAGCTACTATACCTTCAACTAATACATAGTCATTTGAAAAAGATGTGCCTTCAACTCCCGTATCTATTTTTCCACCAACTTTATGACTGCAATCATATCAGATAAACATTGAATAGCTATAATTTTCAATTTTAGTCACCTTGTATTGGGCCAAAATTTTACTCATTATGGCACCTCTTTCATTACAAGCATCAGGGGAATTGACATTATTACAAAGATTTTGGTTGATGTTGTATGTATCAGGTTTTGTCCCTGCATATTGGTTGATGTAACAAAGGTGGATATGAGTGCCACTACATTGGGATTCAAGATATCAATGCCTATTATGATTGCTCCAACTTCCATGCAAAAGATGCCTCATCCTGAAGGTATGCATTACATTATTGTATTACAGTTAACATCCTATTTTGATGCATATATTTTCTGAAAGCGAATCCATCATATTTTATAGGAGACTATGCTACTGCAAGAATTACTGGAACTATAATGGTTTGGGCATCGGTCTTCTCTTTGTGGGATCGATCTTCTGAATGTTTTAATTTCCTTCTAGCTATTAAGGATTTAAGAAATTATAATGATTTGGATGTTGAAATAGTTTGTTGTGTTGATAAAAATTGAGGCTTGGACATATTTTTTGTAGATGCTTCCTTCATGGGCTACATCAGGTGTTGAAGAGGTTGCTTCAATGGGACCAGGCATTTTCTTTTTTCAACTTTATGTAATTTTATCATTTCCACACATATGATTGTGTTCCCATGTTTTCTCAGATGTAATTGACTTTATATCCATCCAATTGTATTATAGGATCCTAAACCAATGGTAAGATCAGTTATTTTGGATTTGCTGACAAGACTAGGTAGACACGTGGGATAAATATTATATTCAGAGTATACTCTTGTTTAACATTATGAGTTTTTACCCATGTTTTAACACTTTCTCAGCTCTCAATAAAAATCAGAACATTGTGGAATCCTTTGAGGATCAGAAGCGACCCTAGGGTTAGAAAAAGAATTTAGCACCTACAATGTATCAAACTTAAAATAAGTCAGAAGTCTCCATTTTATCTAGGATTCCTCTTTGTTCATCTCTTGTCTAACACTAAGGTATCTAATGTTCTGAAAAATCTCATTTTCATATCCACTCATACATGCTAGACAGTAAGGCACACCTCTGTGTTGAGATTCAATTTTGGATCCATAATTGTTTTTGACTTCTATTGCTTTTTCTTTGTCAAAAATGTAGATTCGCATTGCCTCCATATCTTACCTTAAACAATTTCGAAGGTTTGGATCTTGGTAAAATGGAGAAGGTATGTATTCCATTTTATGAGTTCTTTAAATAGAAGGATGTTGTTTCTAGTTCTTCCTATATTCAAGGTCCAAACTTCTTCCTAAAGTTGGTTTTTTCTTGCAGACAACGGATTTTGGACTGGCATCATATGTTGTAAGTCAAATTGACATATCATTGAGTTAGAAGGTTTGTAATAGTCCTAGTAGAGAGATATTTCAAATAATTCTTTAGTATTGTGTTTGACTAGAATGAAAATGGATAGAGAAGCATCTGGAGAAAGCTCGGGACTGAGTTTCTGCCTTTTCTTGTAACCTTCTGAATCTCAGAAAAATTATTTGTGATGAGTCATATTATGATTTACATCTTCAAGAAATACTTCGTATCCTTTTCCAAGAAATACTATGTATCCTTTTTCCATCTTTTAAGATGAAAATATGCATATTGTCACACCAATGCATTTGATTACCCATTTAACACCAAAACAAAAGGCAAAGGTCTAAAAATTGTTTAGTTTGAGTTTGTGAGTAGGATGTGAAATGGTTCAATTTGTTTCTGCATGGTTGTTTTTTATTTTTTTTGCAAAGATAGCCCTTCAATTGCTTGCATATTATGAGTTTATTATGGATTCCACAATCTCCCCTGTTTAGCTACTGTACCTTCAGCTAATACATAGTCATTTGAAAAAGATGTACCTTCAGCTCTTGTATGTATTTTTTCACCATCTTTATGATTGCAATCAGATTAGATAAACATTGAATAACTATAATTTTCAATTTTAGTCACCCTATCTTGGGCCAAAATTTTGAACATTATGGCAGCTCTTTCATTACAAGCATCAGGGGAATTGACATTATTACAAATATTTTGGTTGATGTTGTATGTATCAGGTTGCGTCCCCATATATTGGTTGATGTAACAAAGGTGGATATGAGTACCACTATGTTGGGATTCAAGATATCAATGCCTGTTATGATTGCTCCAACTGCCATGCAAAATATGGCTCATCCTAAAGGCGTGCATTAGATTACTGTATTATAATTAACATCCTATTTCGATGCATATATTTTCTGAAAGTGAATCCATCATCTTTTACAGGAGAGTATGCTACTGCAAGAGCTGCTGGAACTATAATGGTTTGGGTATCGGTCTTCTCTTTATGGGATTGATCTTCTTAATGTTTTAATTTCCTTCTAGCTATTAAGGATTTAAGAAATTATAATGATTTTGGATTTTGAAATAGTTTGTTGTGTTGATAAAAATTGAGGCTTGGACATATTTGTTGTAGATGCTTTCTTCGTGTGCTACATCAAGTGTTGAAGAGGTTTCTTCAATTGGACCAAGCATTCACCTTTTTCAACTTTATGTCACTTTATAATTTCCACATATATGATTGTCTTCCCATGTTTTCCGAGATGTAATTGAGTTCATATCCATCCAATTGTATTATAGGCTCCTAAACCAATGGTCAGATCAGTCATATTGCGTTGGGTTTACTAAATGTGGATATATGAGTGCTGTTAAAATTTATATGTCATTGCTGGTAGGTTTACAAGAATAGGAATGTTGCTGCACAGCTTGTTAGAACAGCGGAGAAGGTTGGTTTTAAGGCAATTGCAGTGACCGTGGACACACCTCGACTTGGGCGGAGGGAGTCTGACATTAGAAATAGGTAGTGAAAATTCTTTCTATTTTAGATTTGCTGACAGGACTTTGTAGATACGTGGGATAAATCTTATATTCAGAGTATACTCCTCTTTAATGTTATGAGTTTGTACCCATGTTTTAACACTTTCTCAGCTCTCAATAGAAATCAGAACATTGTGGAATTATTTTAGGATCAGAAGCGACACTAGGGTTAGAAAAAGCATTTAACACCTATAATGTATCAAACTTAAAATAAGTTAGAAGTCTCCATTTTATGTAGGATTCCTCTTTGTTTTTCCCTTGTCTAACACTGAGGTATCTAATGTTCTAAAAAGTCTCATTGTGATATCCACTAACAGAAGGCATGGGTCCAAAAATTTTTCAGTTTGAGTTTATGAGCCAGATGTGAAATGGTTCAATTTGTTTCTGCATGGTTGTTTTTTATTTTCTTTTACAAAGCTAGCCCTTCAATTGCTTACATATTATGAGTTTCTTATGGATTCCACAACCTCCCCTGTTTAGCTACTGTAACTTCAGCTAATACATAGTCATTTGAAAAAGATGTACCTTCAGCTCCTGTATTTATTTTTTCACCATCTTTATGAATGCAATCAAATTAGATAAACATTGAATAACTATAATTTTCAATTTTAGTCACCCTATCTTGGGCCAAACTTTTGAACATTATGGCACCTATTTCATTAGAAGCATCAGGGGAATTGACGTTATTAAAAAGATATTGGTTGATGTATCAAAGGTGGATCTGAGTACCACTGTGTTGGGATTCAAGATATCAATGCCTATTATGATTGCTCCAACTTCCATGCAAAAGATGGCTCATCCCGAAGGTATGCATTAGATTATTGTATTACAGCTAACATCCTATTTTCATGCATATATTTTCTGAAAGTGAATCCATGATATTTTATAGGAGACTATGCTACTGCAAGAACTGCTGGAACTATAATGGTTTGGGCATCGATCTTCTCTTTGTGGGATTGATCTTTCAAATGTTTTAATTTCCTTCTACCTATTAAGGATTTAAGAAATTATAATGATTTTGGATGTTGAAATAGTTTGTTGTGTTGATAAAAATTGAGGCTTTGACATATTTTTTGTAGACGCTTTCTTCATGGGCTACATCAAGTGTTGAAGAGGTTGCCTCAACAGGACCAATCATTCACTTTTTTCAACTTTATGTAAGTTTATCATTTCCACCCATATGATTGTCTTCCCATGTTTTTTGAGATGTAATTGAGTTCATATCCATCCAATTGTATTAAGGCTCCTAAAGTAATGGTAAGATCACTTATATTGTATTGGGTTTACTAAATGTGGATGTATGAGTGGTGTTAAAATTTAGATATCATTGCTCGCAGGTTTACAAGAATAGGAATGTTGTTGCACAATTTGTTAGAAGAGCGGAGAGGGCTGGTTTTAAAGAAATTGCACTAACTGTGGACACACCTCTACTTGGGTGGAGGGAGTGTGACATTAGAAATAGGTACTGAAAAGTCATTCCATTTTAGATTTGCTCAGAGGACTAGGTAGACACATGAGATAATCTTATATTCAGAGTATACTCCTCTTTAACATTCTAAGTTTGTACCCATGTTTTAACACTTTCTCAACTCTCAATAAAAATCAAAACATTGTGGAATTCTTTGAGGATCAGAAGTGATGCTAGGGTTAGAAAAAACATTTAGCACCTATAATATATCAAACTTAAAATAAGTCAGAAGTCTCCATTTTATCTGGGATTCCTCTTTGTTCATCCCTTCTCTGACACTGAGGTATCTAATGTTCTGAAAAGTCTCATTGTGATATCCATTTATACATGCTAAATATTGAGGCACACCTCTGTGTTGAGATTCAATTCTGGATCCATAATTGTTTTTGACTTCTATTGATTTTTCTTTGTAAAAAATGGAGATTCGCATTGCCTCCATATCTTACCTTAAATAATTTCGAAGGTTTGGTTCTTGGGAAAATGGAGAAGGTATGTACTCCATTTTATGAGTTCTTTAAATAGAAGGATGTTGTTTTTAGTTCTTCTTATGTTCACGGTCCAAACTTCTTACTTAGGTTGGTTTTCTCTTGTAGACAGTGGATTCTGGACTGGCATCATATGTTACAGGTCAAATTGAAAGATCATTAAGTTCGAAGGTTTGTAATAGTACTGGTAGAGAGATATTTCAAATAATTCTTCAATGTTGTGTTTGAATAGAATGAAAATGGATAGAGAAGCACCTGGAGAAATCTTGGGGTTGAGTTCCTGCCTTTTCTTGTACACTTCTGAATCTCAGAAAAATTATTTGTGATGAGTCATATTATGATTTACATCTTCAAGAAATACATCGTATCCTTTTTCAAGAAATACTCTATATCCTTTTTCCAATTTTTACGCTAAAAATATGAATATTGTCACACCAATGCATTTAATTACCCATTTAACACCAAAATAGAAGGCACGGGTCTAAAATTTGTTTAGTTTGAGTTTGTGAGCAGGATGTGAAATGGTTGCAAACAATTACAAGTTTGCCAATACTTTTTAGAGTTATAGTATGTCATGTATGCAGTCACACCTCCCATGGTCATAGGGGCACTCCAATTCAAAATTTCTTCTGCTCTCCAATCAGATTTCCTATATGGTTTTTCAATTGTAGTCTCCCATAGTAGAACATATTTTGTATGCAAAACATAGGCGAAATTATATTTCATCACTGAAATCAGCAAGCAAACCTAATCAACATCCCAAATACATGATATGCAAAGATTCCATAGTAGAGCCAATCATATGTACATAATTTAGATTTGAAATCAAATACTAGGATTAGAAGAGATAACTACAATACCTAATCAACATCCACATACATGATATGTGAAGATTTCATAATAGATCCAATCATGTGTATAGGATTTAGATGTGAAATCGAATACTAGGATTAAAAGAAATACCTGCAATTAAATATGCAAATAATGATATTTTCTACTCAAAATTTAATCTCAATAAAACAAATTCATAGTCTAATGGAAACTAACGAATCTAGGAATGCATTTATATATGAAATTTAGCATGTATACATCGTGATCTTAAATCCATGAGGTGTAGACCATTGGTTTATATAAGATCTAGACTCCATTAGATCTCAAGTTCAAACATCATGGGGAGGGGTTGAATATGGGAGCTACCTATGATGGAAATAAGTTATTTTGAGAGACATACATGGTTGACCAAGTCTCACGCAATATCAAATCCACTCCTAACCCGATTGGAAGGGAGGAAGAAAAACTCTTAGCTGACATTGAGGCAATTTGGGAAGGTGATATGGTGTATTATTGTTGCAATGGCAGGAGATGGATTTTAATTGCTGGTTGGACCAAAAGAAATTGATGCAAATCAATATTAACTACTTATTGATAATTTTTCCTACTGAGTTCCCTGAGGTCGAGTATAATGCTTTCCTTTATTATCAAAGAGTATTGATTCCTTTTCAATTTCAACATTATGGATAACCAAATCCAGTTCTCTGTAATCATTGCAAAAGGGAGTCCATTACCATGTAGGGTTTGAATTGTTATTCTCCTCTTGTTGCATGCTAATCTTGATCATCTTTTCCAGCTTCTAAGATTCTCAGTGGCCTATCCTTTTCATATCCTTTGACTAACACTATATCTCTCCAACCTTGCAGGAAGGTCATCAAACTCTCCCTTTTATCTGCCATGGTTGGCCAGGATTAAAATTTCAAAGGGAGTAGCCAGAGGCCTGTCTTATTTACATGAAAGGAAGTTTGTTCATGCGAATATTAATCCAAGCAACATCCTTCTAGGCTTTGACATGGAGCCATACATAGCATATTTTGGGCTAGAAAAGCTACTGGACACTGCCAATGTCAAGTATAGTAGCTCTGAGATCCACCTAAGGAACCTTGAAGGTATATTTTTAGGGAGAAAACGCTCCACTGGCTCCTGCGATAGCCTGCAAACAATACTTGATTTGTTGAGTAGTCCAGGCACATCTAAGACCTTTGTATCTCCTTACAAGGCCCAGAGGCATTGAAAAATCTCAAACCCAACCAAAAGTTGGATGTTTATTCCTTTGGGGTTATTTTTCTGGAGATTCTTACTGGGAAGCCACCTTCAGATAAGGATTTTGCAGCATGTGGTCAAAACTTTGTTGATGACAAGCATCGCCTTTTGCGCATCATAGATCCCACTCTTCAACCAGAGGTTGAAGGAAGGGAAGAAATCTTAGTGTCCGTGGGGCTTGCATTGAATTTTGCTTCTGCTTCCCCTCAAAAGAGACCATCAATGAAGGAGGTATTGCATTTTCTTGAAAAAATGCCATCATCCACAACCGATTAACCAATTCTTTCTTCCTATGTATCATCCTTTATTTGACATAAGTTGGACAGAGATGAGGACTTACACCCACATTCGGTATTCAACATCTCTACTTAGACATTGCCATAACTGATATAGACACCTCTATGATTGCGACTCAGGCAAACTCTGCTGTCAACTCAGCTGCTTATGAAATCTCCAGAGTCTTCTTATAATTTTCAATATTTCTACACTTGAGGATTGTAGCAAAACTCAGGGATCAAACTTAACTCCATGCTTATGAGGCATCTGCGTTCTCATAGTTTACTTGCAGCTCATTCTCAGTTCTAATGGGAAGGTGATATATGGTGTATTATTGTTGCAGTGGAAGGGGATGGATTTTAATTACTGGTTGGACCAAAAGAAATTGATGCAAATCAATATTGAATATTAGATTTATTGGTTCAGCTATAGTTTGCATATACAAAGAAGAAATTGCTCCTTTTTTAGGTTAGAATATTTATATATACATGTTCCTCTTAGAAACAAATGATAATTTATCAAAACCATGAGAATGCTACACAACTTTGTTCATAAGCCTTCTTAGGAAGACCATGAAATAAGACAAGTGACCCTGTGCTTGTATTTGTATCTTATTCTACATAACATCTTCTTACTTAGCTAGAGAAAAATTGGCTGCAGTATTTATATAAGTTTCTATGGAATGTTTCTATTGTTATATATTTAACAGGTCCATTATATTGTATTACTGGATTCTACAAAGTCTATCCCTGTTTTCTCTTCTTTAGAATATATATCAACCCTTTTGTTTTTTTTCAACGATATGTTGCAGTTTATTTAATTTCTATTTTATCTTATAGATGGATATTTATCTTTTTTATCACCACGTTCTCTATGGTTCATTTAAACTGGATATTTGTCATTTTGTTCACTGGGTTCTCTGTATTTTGTTATAACTAGTTATTGGTAATTTTGCCCATTGAGTTCCCTGATATCTAGTATAATGATTTCCTTGCTTATCAAAAGAGTATTGCTTATCAAAGAGTGTTGATTCCTTTTCAATTTCAACATTTTGGATAACCAAATCTAGTTCTCTATAATGATTGAAAAAGGGAGTCCATTATGATGTAGGGTTTGAATTGTTGTTCTCCTCTTGTTTCATGCTAATCTTAATCATCTTGTTCATCTTCTAAGGTTCTTAGTGGCCTATCATTTTCAGATCCTTTGAATAACACTATATCTCTCTAATCTTGCAGGATGGTTATCAAACTCTCCCTTTTATCTGCCATGGTTGGCGAGGATTAAAATTGCAAAGGGAGTAGCCAGAGGCCTGACTTATTTACATGAAAGGAAGTTTGTTCATGCAAATATTAAGCCAAGAAACATCCTCCTGGGCTTTGACATGGAGCCATACATAGCAGATTTTGGGCTAGAAAAACTATTGGATACTGCCAATGTCAAGTATAGTAGCTCTGTTATCCACCTAAGGAACCTTGAAGGTATATTTTTAGGGAGGAAACGCTTGGATCCCGTGATAGCCTGCAACAAATGTTTTAATTTAAAATAGAATTATCATGGTAAATTGGTATAAGAATATTAGTAGAAAAAATCACCTAGTTATAAGCCTAAATATTGGCAAAGGCTAATTCTTCATGTGGCATAATCAATTAGCCATGTTATCTTGCTACATGATGAAAAAAAATGACCCATGGATCCTAATACTTTTTAGGTTTCTTTTTCAATTCAATAGGCCTTTCTTCTTCTTATTCTTCCTGAGATGATAAAGATAATGACTCAAGAATGACTCTAAGATTACTAGATAACCAAATTCTCAACATACCTTGCAATGCATATTTGTTACACCTCTATTATAGACCAAGACAAATGTAACAAATCAATGGACACTAGTTCATCAATATGATTGTTTTCACAGAAGGCTTGATCATTAAAAGGACACTAAGGTTTGTACCTTTTGGGACAATTGCTAGTATAGTCAGCGTCAGAGAAAATACAAATGACCTAGATCCATTAAAAACTTGAAAGTTTCTTCATGAACTCTCTGAATCTGGTATAAAATGTGTACTGTATTTGAAGCTTCAATTTGCCATTAAATTAATGGGACATGAATTCCCACAAAGCAGTTAAAAAATGTGCAATTAAGTTGAGCTTTCATCTTGTCATTCAATTGATGGACACTCAATATTAAATATAAGATAAATATATAGGAGTAGCATGTGAGTGTTAGATTTATAAAGAAGATTCTTTTTATTATTAATAAAAATATAGATAGTTAGTTTCATTTTAAAGGGTTATAAATATGAGCTATAAATACAAGACTTAAAAGGTCGTAAATATTTAAAGTGTTGTAAATATGAGTTATTAATTGTTTTTACTCAAAACCTGATAAATAGAAATTTAGCAATTTCTTTTTAATTGAGTGACTGAAATTCATGTTTCTTTAGGTTGAAGGTAAAGCCACTAAAGTGCAAAAATTTTGATGCCAATAATTAGAGGGATTGTCATCATGGGGTGATAAGAAATTTAATATTCCAAGAAGAGGAGGTGGTAGTAGATTCTAAATAAATTAGTAATGCAACGACATAAATATTTGCAACAAATTTAGAGAGATCCACCTTGTTGAATAATGCACACACTACATGGATAATGGATTTTCGCACTTTACGCCTTACGATGTTTTCTTTGCAACATCTGGTGCAAATGCTAGTTAGCTTGGTAGACGAAGCATATAAAAGTGGTTGACGCCATATGTTAATGAATGTGGGTGTCTTGGTAATAATTTTCTGCAAAATCGAATAAGTGATCCTAGTATTCTCATTGCTAGAAATGTCTTGTTAGGAAATCACATTAAAATAATGAAAATATTAATTAGTTTTGTAGACGAATCATATAGAAGTAGTTGAGGCCATATGTTCATGAATGTTGGTGTCTTGGTAGTAATTTTCTGCAAAATCTGGTAAATATTATATCTGTCTTTGATTGTTTCCGAGTGAACATAATGTACATAATATTGTGGTATGTATATATCTTCTTAAGTAATTAAAATTCTTAAGCTATTATTTAATTACACTATGTTTCAAATTATTGTCATTGTTATTGTGTAGATTTAGTGCTTTATATTTAAGATGCATTTACTGATTAGGTTCCATGTTTTCAATCTTGACTATATTTTTTTTCCTTTCCTTTTCTTTGATTTCTTAAAATTCTTTTCCATAGAGCCAACTACTCACATTTGCAATATTGAAAAATAAAATAGGGTAAAAACACAATGACAACAACAATTAGATAAACAAAGAACACTAAGTATTGTATAGGAAACTTCATTAATGCTTTACAATGACGCCTCATGAGGGAATATTCAATGTAATTTCTATTGTTTGCATTTTGCATTATAAATAATTTTTGCATTGGAAAAAATTTCATCTTGTTTCAATATAGTTAGTCAAAACGAAAAAAGTATTTTTCATTGAATGAGGCCAATCCACAATAAATTGAGCACAAATTAGCTAAATTTTGTTTATATATATTGGAGAATTTTTCATATTATCTTAGTGATTGCTTGTTTGGCTCATTTTTTTTCTTCATTTCTACTATACTTCAACTGAAATAATACAAGGAATTGTAATCACTTGTGATATTTCTTATATCACCAAGATGATGTTGTTTTGCAATCATTGTGAACTAAATTGACAGATGAGTTTGTTCAAGACCTTCACAATGTGAATGATATTGAGAGGTACTAGGAAGGGTTATCTACAACTTCTTCTATTTGTGATCCGTCTACAATTATCTTATGGGAGATGTATTTTGTGTCAAATGGTTATCTAATTAGTTTTCAAATCTAATGAAAGTCTTGTTATACACAAGTGGAGAACCATATTGATGACATCTCAACTGCTTTGATACAACAAAGTTGCATCTTTAAATAATTCGTGTGTGGACGTATGGGTTAAGGGCCCACATATACATGGGGAGCATTCCAATTAGCAGAATCATAACAAAACCCAACCAATCACCAATGAACGGTCTTGATGGCTAGAACTCAACAAGCTTTGAATCCCATTGTATAAAACCTTATCGAGTCTTAATCAAATGTTAACCTGTGCACACTTTTGGAAGCGATATGCGTCCAATTACCCATTAAATAGACTGTCCGATCACTCTAGACCGTAAATTCTTTTTAATGAGTTTATCTTGTTTATTAGCCTAGGTAACGTGCTCGTAAGTTCCCAAGCGATCACCGTGGATCTTCTTCCATTGGATGGTTATCATGTTGTCGCTCACTAACTAACACAGACGATCTCCACTGTGAACGTGACATTGCTCAATCCAACGACTATCACACAATATCACACGTATTCTTGCACGATCGTTATCAAGTCACAAGCATGCGAAAAAAGTAGTTTTCTCATGCTACGTGTCGATCGCTAATCTTAATAGTGTGAATTTTAGAAATACTGTTTACTACCTTCAGGCCACGTGAAATGCCATTTACCATTTGCGAAGGCCACCTCCATCCTTATATTAACACGTGGTTTGATATCTTCCATTCATCTTCCACCAATATTATCTGTCGATTTGGCCAATCCAACGGTTTCCGATGTGCTATTCAATTGACTCCAGTTGCGATTGAAACTCTCCTCTATTGATCTATTGCCAAATCCAACAAATCTCTCATTCACTTATCGGTGGAATTGTGTTACAACAAAATTTTATCTATGCCATAGTTGTTTAAGGTGAATTTCATAGAAACTTCATCCCTTACACTCGCACACGCATATTAATCAATTTACAATAAAGAACGTATATGTAAACAACACACAGACACACAAAATTCAAATAACATGCATATTTCAATTATATTCAGAACTTGATTACAGGGTAAGGCCTCACGACCCGAATCACAAATCGCCCTATGGCTACATTGTATACCTATCTATCTCTTTCACCTAACACAGACACTGTTATATAAGAAATTACAAAGGTGTGGATTATCTAGGATCAATGTTTTCCTCCTGCAAATCGCTCAATCATACCCGTAAATCTCTCTATTGACATGGATGGGATATAATTACATTTAATCAAGCCTTCTAGAGACTTATCAATTCCATCAATTTAGCTCTATTTAAGCATAATTTGCCTTGGTTTACAATGATTGTCTACATTTCCCCTTACACAGCTTTGAGTTTAAATGTTGATTAAGGGTGTTCTGATGCTCCCGCATTAGACTCCCGAGGTACAAAACTTTACCACCTCCTAGTCATATGCTTCTGGTCTTCCTAATAGCTTTAACTTGTGAGTTACAATCAGCCTCTATAGTAAAAAGTCTCATTCTTGCTGCACATGCCTCACTAAGCTTCTCTCCTCTGAGCTTAGTCTTTCGACATCTCTCTATTTCTCTCTTCTTTATAACCAATCGAGCACTCCTCGATCTAGGCCGCTGAAATCTTCTCACTTTCTTCTTTCGTTATTTGTACAACAACATAAAGATCACAAACTCTCGAATCTACAACATAGTTGTACCTCTTTCTTTTGCACTTGAATTCTTTCTCGCAGTAAACCTTTTCATGCTTTGATACCAAAATGATGATAGCTCAGCTACTTTAATACAGCTAAGCTGCATCTTTAGATAATTCGTGCATGGACTTGTGGGTTATGGGACCATGTATACATAGGAAGCATTCCAGTTAGTGGAATCATAACAAAACCCGACCAATCACCAACGAACGGTCTTGATGGTCGAAACTCAATGAGGTTTGAATCTGATTGTAGAAGACATTTTCACATCCAAATCAGATGTTAACCTCTATGCACTTTCGAAAGTGAAATGCATTCGATTACCCATTAAATGGACGATTCGATCACTCTGAACGGTAAAATCCTTTTAATGAGTTTATTGGGTCTGCTAACGTAGATAATGTGCTTGCAAGTTCTCACGCGATCATTGTGGATCTTCTTCCATCAGACGATTATCATGTCATCTACTCGCCAACTAACCCAGACGATCTCCACCATCGATGTGATCCCACTCGATCCAACAACTATCGCCCAATCTCACGCAGATTCTTGCATGATCGTTATCAAGTCGAGAGCACGCGACAAAAGTAGTTTTCTCATGCTACGTGCTGATCACTAAGCTCAATTGCATGAATTTTAGAAATACCATTTACTACCTTGACGGTCTGCGAGATACCATTTACCATTTTCGAAGATTGCTCCATCCTTCTGTCAACACGTGGTTTGATCTCTGCCATTCATCTTCCACCAATATGATCCGTCGATCTGGCCAATTCAGCTATTTCCACCATGTTGTTCAATCGACTCTAGTTGCGATTAAAACTCTCCTCTATTGATATGTTCTTAGATCCACTCGATCTCTCATTCAGTTTTTTGTGGAATTGCTTTACAACACAATTTTATATCTGACATACGTGTCTAAGGAAAATTTCATAGTAACTTTATCCCTTACACTGGCACATGCATATTATTCACTTTACAATAAAGAACATATATGTAAACAACACATAGACACACAAAATTCAGATAACACGCATATTTCAATTATATACAGAACTCGATTACATGCTAAGGCCTCACGACCTGAATCACAAATTTCCCTGTGGCTACATTTATACCTATCTATCTCTTTCACATAACATAGACTCTCTTATATAGGAAATTACAAAGGCGTGGATCATCTAGGATCCATGATTTCCTCCCACAAATCACTCAATCATACCCCTAAAACTATCTATTCACATACATGGCAGATAATCACATTTAATCAAGCCTTCTAGAGACTTATCATTTCCATCAATTTAGCTCTATTTAAACAGAATTTGCCTTCGTTTACAATGATTGTCCACATTTCCCCTTTCATAGCTTTATGATTAAATTTTGATTAAGGGTCTTCTGATGCTCCAGCATTAGAAATTTTTCCATAATTTTCTCAACTAATTCCTATTCAAGAATCTCGTAATCCCTAAGATCTCTATGAGATCTACACATATCAATTATCCATGATATATTCACATAGTTGAGAATACTTCACAACTAAACCCTCACACATAGATTCCTCACTCAATCTATACAAGATTTCTAAAATAATTAAAAACATCACCCCCTAAATCAACCAAATGAACAATAATATTCTGAGCAGGATGCTCCTGTATCACATATCTTCATGCCAATCAAGAGACTCATAGATATCAGTATATTATTTTGCTACATAACCAAAACCCTATATGTGGGAATTTCGAACAACACCTTTTGTATCATATAAAAGACATTT
Organism: Pinus taeda; assembly: GCA_000404065.3. Taxonomy (NCBI): domain Eukaryota; kingdom Viridiplantae; phylum Streptophyta; class Pinopsida; order Pinales; family Pinaceae; genus Pinus; species Pinus taeda. Next base: position 45,999 of record APFE030335496.1, on the reverse strand, counting down.
TAGCTACAATTAATATATCAATTTCTCCATGCATTTCTCCATACCAATGTCGATCAAGAGAATTTGACATGTTGTGTATTGAAAAATATTATTACAACATGGATTTTTGAACCATGTACATTTTTCAGTTAATGGGCTCTCTATTTCAATATATTTGTACATTTTTACCATGGTTTGAGATGGTTGGAGTGAAAAAAAAATTGCACAAACTTTTTACAATTGTTTCATCTGCAATGACATTAGAGTTATCAGCTTCTTGGAGGAACATTTTCATGCTAGGGCCATTGAGGATGAAGAATGTATCATCCATTGGAAAGTTTATATAATTAACCAATCAATTTCATATGAATATGAAAATATATAAGGAAGAATTTTTTCAATACAATGGATATATGAAATAATAATATTAACATATCCACATGGAATGCAAAATATGAATATTTATTTGAGATTCTATTCATCAAAAACTTCATCTAAAATTATGTACCTTTTGCAACTACCAATGTGCACATCACATTCACATTATCCTGCACTTTTGTAAGTTATTATTTTGATAATATTATCCATGATTACAATATGCAAGGAATGCCCCAATAAATTTTGTGAAGAGATACTGATAGTTCGATGTCAAATGTGCCTCCTAAGAATCCTTGTCATAATGAGTCTGATTGTACTACATATTGTATCCAATTGAATAATTGGTCAAATCACATTATAGAATCGAGAAAAATAAAATTTGTTGAATTCTCTAAAATTTGGACATTATCAAAAGAATATGATGATTCTTTGTCAATGCAGACACAAAAACAACAAAATAAACAATGTTCCTTCTTCTAACAAATTCAATAAGAAACACACTCAACTGCATCAATTAAAGTCTGCAATGTGAACACAAGGTGCCTAGCTACACAAATCACATAAAGAGAATGTGCAATCAAAGGAAATTGAGAAAGATTTGTAATCAATCGATGATGAACCTACAAATTCACGTTGCATTTGTAATAGATTTTTCTTCAGGAAAGCCATGTGACTCATTAGTCCACTCCTCCCTATCTCATGCATACAATACAATCCAAATGCATCAAAATAAACGAACAAATTTTCAAATCTTGTAATATTTCAATACTAGGTGAAAATCTACCTACATTTGCATCACCTTTGTGTATTCGTTGAAATTGGAAATTGATGTTTGTTGAATAATTGACACATTTACAAGAAAGATGGGTTACACCAAGAATGGATTTTGTACAAATAATATAACTGGGTTACTAAATATCACAAATATATTTAATAGGCATAATTATAAATCTTTCTACCAATTTGAATAGAGTTCAAATAGCTCTACGTAGAGATATTAATGAATGCATGCCGGTTTCAGTTATGCTAAAGAGAAAAATAGAGTACAAGAACACTTACTTTTCTAGGAACATTTGGCCCAAACAAATAATGATTTTTTTATGTGGCCACTGCAACACCTCTTTGTACAAAAATAAAAAAATACTAATCAACAATAAATGGAAAAACAATTTGATCAAAATAAAAAAGACTGTGAGAATAATGTAGTATTGGATCAAGTAGATTCACCAAACATTGATCATGATCTAGAGATGGTAACTAAAACACTTGTACATGGCTACTCAGATGCCCATTCCATGCATGATCTTGATACAAGAATAATGCAAATTGCACCTTCCAAGGGATTCTAGCCCTTAGGAATTTTATAAGATAAATTATTTAAACAACCTAACTTCCCTACATTATTCTATGGATCAAGTTGAGATGTTGTCAATCACTTATCCTGTCAAAAAATTTCTCAATGGGATTTGTTTGACATGTTTCGTGACTTCTCAACACTTATTAAAAAAATAAAAATTTAAATAGTCCATATATTGATAAACCAAGCTTCTATCTCATCTTGGATTTCTATTCGCAAAGAAGAAAAAAAAATATTGCCAAAGATGTCGAGAATCAAATAAATATTCAATGAATATTTCAATCGCCAATTGCATATTAATTTTTCAAAAGAATTCACACATATAAATATTACATTGAACATATATGGAAATACATATTAGCAATAATAGGATATCTCGTGCCACCAAACTTATTTTTCGTGTTCACTAATGCTCAACATCTTTGGGATCAATTGATAAACGAATTGATAAAAAAAATCCCTAGCTTTGTAGCAAGTGACAATAAAATCAATTATTAATGAATGCCTTGACACATTAATTAGACATCATCTGATAATTTGTAGTCGATATTATAGAGATATAATCTCATCACTACACACCTTGATTGCAAAAAATAATGAATTGTTTGGTCAGGTTCAAGATTATTTCTTTATCACTTAGTTCCAAAGCAATGGGATAATGGATGAACATGGATTACTTTGGACCGAGGATGCACCAATATATCAACATTCTCTTGATTCTAACATTGTAGCTTTAATTAATCATTATTTCACATGTGATTCAACATTGTTTCCAGATGGAATTACTCAAATTCAAATTCATCACTACAAAAAAAACTTGCAAAAAGCATAAACATTTTACATGTAGATTTGGTTTCTCTTTCCCAATAATTTTTGAAACTCTTATGTCACAACCTTTAATGAGTTAAAACAATGAGAATAAAATGATGGAAAAAAACTTCCTTCTTTTCTACAAAACAAAATGTATTGAAGAAATGTAACATTCAACATTTTTCGAGTTGATTTTGCAATTACAAAAAAAATATTACTTGTTGCTTCTTTGTTCTTGTATCACTCTACCTATTCTATTGCTCAAAATAAATCCTTATGTGGATAAATTGATTTGAAAAAAACGTATTGTCATCACAAAAAGAAAAAGTAGATGCTAAAATTATTTTAGGTGTTCTTGTAGGCTCTCAATGTCTACCTCAACATTCAAAGAAAACCACCTTGTTGGGACCTTAGAGTAGATATGTTGGAATGGTGGTTCCAACTAGTTAAATTTTGTCTAGTTTCCCTATCTCTATCTTTGTTATCTTATGGTGTCTCTATTAGTTTCCAATGGAGAAGAGATCCCCAAGTTGATCTATCAACCCTCTTGCTAAGATCAAGAAATAAAGTGATCCTCAAGTTGATCTAGGACTCAGTTAAGCCACAACTAAGTTCAGCCTTAAAGCTAACCTAACTAACCTCTATGCTATTAAGTTAATATTAATCGTTAATCCTATATGATACTATGATAATGAGGTGTTAATACTTCTAATACTAATGTTAATATAAACCCTATATTAAGTGAAGTTAATATTATTTGTTAATCATAAAGAAAAACTATGTTAATGTTACTCTAATACTAAATTTATATTAGTCATTAATCTAATTCAATATAAATTATGTATATGTTAATATTACCTAAATAAAGTTATTTTAATTCATAAATCGAATGTAATCTATAATATTTTATTAACTATATTAAAATTATATTATTATGCTAATATAATATTATATTAAATCTAAAAAGCAATATTAAAACATATAATACTAAACTATTATATCACTAAACTACTAAGATATAATTTAATGGGACTAAATACCATCTTTAATTCTATAAAGTAAATAGAACTATCTACCTACTCGAAATGCTTTACGTATGTAATAGTATAAGTAAGACTATGATATAATAACACTTTTATTATAATTAAATTACAATATCAGTCTATGTGAAAAGAAGGTTAGTAATTAGAATTCTAATTTGAATATTAAAATTAATTCTATAAATTAATGTGACAAAATTCAATGTTAATAATGTTAGTTTATATACACTCTTATTTATTTACAATATGATTCAATTTCTTACGACTGTTTTTTAATAATTTGAATAAATATTAAGGTCAATATTGATATAAGGGCTCAGTACCGCGAACCAAGATGTTTACCTCTATTGAAGGAGGAGTTGATGCAAAGTTATAATGTAGATTAAAAGCTAATTTAAAAAGAATAAAATCCTATCTTGAATTGGAAAGGTATAGCCTTTTAGAGAAAATTACGTAAAATGCTGAAAAGACTATGGTAATTGAATGGAGTCTTAATATTCAATTATGAATTCGAAAATAGTTTGTAAATTTATATAAGGTTAAAAAGAACTATGTAAGGGAATTTTTTTTAATAAATAGTTATTAAATCATTTTCACTCACAAACCTAGATTCATAGTAAGAAAAATTCATCATATAATTTGTATTAGTTAAAGAAATTGTTTACTTTAACTAATACAACTGAAAGCAAAAATACACCTACAAATGATGAATAAATAGTTATCATTCATGAAATGTATACTTCAATAAATTGATAATGGTCTCAATTTAGTTCGGCATCTTAGAGATATCTCTAGCGAGGATTCAATAACATATTACAACTTAACCAAACATTAGTGTTAGATATCTTAATGAAATAAACTATTTAGAATAGAAATTCAATCCAATAACAAAAAATATCACAATGATAATAATTTCATATTCATGGCAATAATACATTACAATGAAAATTTACTAAAAATGCCAAAAAAATTAAAAATAAATAAATAAATAAAATATTATTACAAATACCAATCCTCGGAGCACCTTTGAATTTTAATATAATTTCTTGTAAAAGCGCAAATCCATTTCCTCAGAGCCAAAACCCTCTATGTCTCTACATCGAAGACTTTGTACAACACAATAATGCAACTGCTAAAAAACGTTTGAATTGTAGAGATTCACTGTTACATCGGTCGTGACGCTTCCCCAAAAGAATTTTGATAACATCCTCTCCGTTGCATCCGATCTCTACTTGGATCCTCTCTGCTGTTCTTTAAAAAGGCTCAAGTTTACCAAGAAATAGTTTGTAAATTTCGTTTGGAGTGGTCCAATTACAGTTGAAATTCCTCTCTTCGTTTCACCAAAAGAGTCTTAGGCTTATCATTTCAAACGCCATTCGACCACGTATGGATAATCATTGAGGTTTATAAGTTCGCCACGATCGGCTGCAACGAAACAAACAAAATTAAATGCATCTTAAATATGTGAAAACATTGATTAACTAAACCAATTATGATACAAATCTAAAATATGGAAAGGATTTGGGCGATTTGGGTGTAACGTTTTTTCTATCAGCTGATTGGGTTAAAAGTTTAAAACTGTTTGGTAGCGAACACGTTAATCCTATATTTCCATAATTTGTTTGCTTGGATTTCTCAACCAATTCGTAAACATAGGATGTGATCCTACATTCTTCGCACAAAAGTTGGCATGTTTCTTTATTATGTGGCACGTTGCATTTTCTGGTTGACATTGAAGAGGCATTCGATATGCGTTAATGTATTGATAGATGAGATGAGTTGTTGATTCAGTGGTGGAGTATTATATGTGGCAATGGAAATTTAATCAGGTTGACTTTACTGTTTCGTTCATTATTTTATATGTTCCCTCCTTGCTCTTATAAAATGGAAGCATAACAAAAAGACAAACAAATTCATGGCATGTACTTCATTTATCATTTCCCACATGAAAACGTTCAGTCTTTTTTTCCCTTAGTTTTATATTCCGCTTGGTCATAATAATATAGTTTATATGTGGGGTAAGATTTTATTGGTTATTTATTTTTTTAAATATATAAATATATATGTGTTGTAAATTGAAAAACCCTATACAATATACATATCATCCATACAATTGTTTAAAATACAAGTTAAGAAATATAATTTTGAGTGATGAGAAATTAAATCAAAACTTATATATATATTAAATTTATATATCTAAATGTATATTGTGTTTAGAAATGAATATTATAACATTAGTATGATCACTTATTTCTTGGTCATTATTATTCCATGTATTTTTCATATTTACAAAATAATTATATGGTTTATTTAAATCTTTTCATTATGTTACTTTTTTCGATGCACATGTGTGCTAATGAATGTGGAGGAGACAAATCACCAATGGGATCAAATGTGAAATATCAGTTGATGTATCACAACCTTTGATGTCGCATAGGCAGTGTGGTAATGATAGCAAAGAGAAGAAAATAATCATGTAAGCTTTGTGGTCATTCCAACAACCATAATGAAGGGAATGCCAAACATCATCAATTCTCATCTAATCAAAAGCCTCAAAGCCCAACAAGAAGGTCAATAAACAAGGGAGTCTTCCAAAATGAATGGTGAAAGAAAAACAAGCAAAGCAAAACCTAATGAAATTAAGGAAATTCAATAGAGGGTCCCTATATTTTACGTAAGAAACTATGGGGGGTTGTGGCCAAAAATATTTTTGTCTCGCTAGGAACAAGTAGTTATCTTTGGTTTAAAGATACAAAATTTGTAACAATGAAGGAATTATAATTAAATGATTGAAAATGGAAAATTCAACTATCCTATTAGTTTCATCCCTATGGTGCATTGGTAACAGATAAAAATCATATTCATCATTCTTCATGAACTTATAAAAACTACCCCATGAATTTAGTGAATTCAACAAATTTGTATGTAAATTAGTCAACTTCGTAGGTAATAAGTTTTCCAGAAAACAAGCTAATCAAGTAAAGCATAGTGTTAAATTAACTTCCATGCCATAGTCATGGCCACTGCTGCCAGCAAGTGTCTATAGCCTCAATAGCGATGCATTTTAACCCTTTTAGGTGCGATTGTCTCAATCTATTAGACATAAATAGATAGTTAAAAAAGATCATCTTAAACTTATTTGGATGTCAACAAAATATCATTTTCTTGGCTTGGTAATCAACTAATGAAAATGCCATTCACGGGATCTAACACAGTGAACAAGTCAGCTCATGATGGGACCTCTTATCCTCAACCTTGTAGTCGAAAGCCATTACCTTGGCTTGGTGACCAATAATGGTAAGTCACAATGTTGGAAACTATTATCATGGTAGGTCGGTTAGCGATGAGACCTCCTATCTTTTAATTCACCATATTTTTTAGGTTTAACTATGGTTATTGTTAATCTCATAGATATTACTTGATGGGGTGGAAGGTTTCTTCTTAAGAGCGAGTGATGGCATACATTTTTTTAAGGTAACTAATATTTACTTGATTAGACTTTCTCCCCAAGAAATGAATACCTTAATTAACTATTTTTAAATATATTTTTCTTTCATGAAAATGGGGATAAAAATATAGTCCATTAGATAATGACGCTTGATTTAAACACATAAAATTAAAGCCAAGGATTTTACCATTTAGGATAATTGAAAGTGAACATAACAACATCATCTTAAAAGGAAAATTTTCTTAAAGATAAGGTTTTGTTTATAAATAGAGAATAAAACCACTAATCCAATGATTATGCCAAGTGGAAAGAAATAAAAATATTCCCTCATTTTATTGGAAAGTGAAATGAAAAGAAAATCAAATGAAATTTTCAAAACAAATTCTAGCAAACGAGAAAGAAATTCATCAAGAGCATAAGCCATAAGAGAAATTTACAAGAAAAAATAAAAAGATTAACACTAAAATGTATAAAATGATGATTATGTTAAAATTCAATATTTTATCTTGTAATATGTTTGTTAAGTGAGGCTCATATTTTAAAGCATTGATGTAATTCAATTTTTCTATTCCAATGCTTTAAATAGGAATTTTCTTTCTTTTACAATCCTTGTGTGAAGACTAATTTCCAAGTCTTTAAAGATCAATTTTTAGGAATAAGACAAAAACAAATTTGAAAAAGAGTATAAATGAAATAAGAAACAAAATTTGGAGGAGAAAAAGGAATTTCCTAAATGTCATATGATCATTAATTTTCACAATTGTATTTACTCGCAAAACCAAATGCTCAAATCAATGAAAACCTCCAAAAGAGACAAGATAAGGATACGAAGATTTAATTCCAAGAGAAAACAAAATAAAATAACTAAGAAGAAATGAAGATCAACATGCACACATACTTGAGAGAAATGCATTACCAAATTACCTTATGAATATTGACATCCTCGTATGAAGAGTATATAGAAATAGGAAAGACAATATACATTTATCTCCCAGTTTCCATATGTTGACAATCATTAATTTATTGGCTCTAAATGCTAAGAAATATGCTACACAAATTCTAACAAGACATAATAAACATTGACATATGAATAAATGAATGATACGACATTGTATATCAAAATTTGAAGTTTTCTCTCGTGAGCTTCTTTTATTAATTAAATTTTTATTAAAATGTAAATTCTAATCCTATAGAAATTATGTGTGTAAAAGAAGAAATGAGCACTATATTTGAGTTAACATATTATAATATGGGGTTTACCATTGTAAATTAATGATAATGATCAAATAAAAAGATTTACAAATGATAACCCATTATAAGTAAGATAATAACTGAGTGAATGGTAAAAAAATCATTCATATTCATTAAGATATCATAAGTGCTTCATTTTATAAGAAAATAAAAACAAACTAAACAAAGCTAAATTTATTCCTACTCTAACTCTTTTTAAGCAAAATGACTATGTATAGTGATATTTCTAATGCAACCATGCAATCATTTTATTTCCTCCACAAATTTATAGAACATACATTAGTAAAGATACTAGATCAAATAATAGACTATGAACAAGAACCCTAAAATCAACTTACATATTAATTTCTAAAAACAAAGATAAAATAAATATACAATTAGAAAGATTTCTAATATAAGAATCCTCAAATTTTAAATAAAATATATCATAATATGTACATCCTATAGGTTTAACAACATCACCTTTAAGAATCTATTGACAGTGTTGGACCCGCCAACATGTTGAGGGCATATACCAGGTAAGAAGTCCATATTAGACCTCATACCATTCGGTGTAGGAGTACCAGCACTGGGTCGTAACGTAATTCCTTGACCGCGGTGTCGCACAAAGGCAAGTAGAATAACTTTGATAGCAACAAGGGTGTGACTGATGTAGTGAGTCAAGGAAGGTGTATGATAGGTTCCAACACTTCGAAAGGGGAAGGAGGTGAAGGTGAGTTCGAGGTTGAAAGGGATGAGTCCCAACTAGGCTAGGAACACACAACATAAAGGACATGCACAGCTTCTGGTGAAGTAGTCCACTCTGATGCAGCAGTCACACCATACAAGGTAAGATAACACGTACAAAACTCACGGATCAGTCTGAGATGAGTGTGCCTATTGTTATAGCAAGGTTCAAGTGAAAGGTCTGTCTAATGTCCGACAGAGTAGTCGACATGGACGGTGACAACATTAACAACATATGCAACACATTAAAAACATATGCAACACATTAACAACAAGATTCATACAATTGCATGTGAATCAGTTCATACACAAGTACGTAAGTTAAACAAAACTATCATTATAACAACACATGCATGAAAATGTGCTACCTCTTATTATATAAAGAAGTGTAAGTCGTAATCATACAATACATCCACGTAAACTAGCTAGCCCCAATAGTGGAACATTACAACCACATTGGCCTGCTCCTCCAAATAGACGTACTAGCTTCGTGTAGTGGAAAAGCCAAGGCGTGTTACAATAATGTCCAATCCTTCTTCAAAATAGTCTTAGTAGAAGCTTGGCTGACCAAAATCCTATACAATGAGTTATGAGGGACTATTTATAGCAAAGGGTGGGGTGACCCTTGACATTCCCCTTTGCGATAGTTCAACTACCCTGATGACTCTTCACCTACTCTATGACTGTTACATCCGACCATTGACACTTGACTTACACTTGAAATGACTCAACATTACAATGCACATGTACTCATGTGAAACAACATGGCTTGAGCAAGCCTTGCAAAACATCACTGACACTTTGCTCGATGTGATAAGATCAACTCTTTGACATGCTTGTAGTGGTTAAGGTGGTGAGCTAATGCCAAGCTTGGTCGTCCGTGATGGTGTGCATGCACCTCATGGTGACATCTTGTTGAAGTGAACACTTTCCCTCGTTGCAACCGGTGCATTGGTTCAGCCCTTTCATCCAACTCATTTGCTAAGATGTGCATGGTCTTCATGGGTATGGTTGAATGAAAACACACTTATTCATAGTGTTTGTGCTGATATTGAAGTGTGTGCTAGTGGTCATGCACATCAACTTGCTGAATTACATCTTCAACCCTAGTTGGACTTGCTTCTTGTCTTCAACTTGGTGACTATGTTTAATGGGTTGGATTGCATGCGTTCGCTCAATGACATGCATGTTTTTCATTCCCTTGCATGTGATCAACAACACTACTCACCATATATTCTCTATGTAAGTTGTTGGGATGGATCCTTAACTTGTACAGGTGGAGTTTCATCCGTGAGTGCATGCTGCACCCGCTACTGTTCCTGTTACTATTGCAACTCATTCATCTGTCTGTGCAAATTCATGTTCTTCCTTGATTTATTTATACGACACATGAAACTTCTTATTTGTTCCATTCTCTGTATTTGTGCGGCCCGAGTCCCCAAATTTTCCTTCATTATTAGTGGATCTGGTTGATCTTGCAACTTTGTTCCGCTTCTGTGTTGTCAACAAACTTCCTCTTGCATTCACTAAGTTTGATGCATTCATTGTGTTCACTACATTCAGTAGGTTCCCTTTAGTTGTTGTTCATGCTGCTGCTACTTGATGTCCTTGTCTACAAACAACTTGATGTCTTCGTGAGTAGGAAAGCTCATAAACACTTGGTCGACTGCATCCCCAAGCATGCTTTGAATGGTGTCTTCGTCTCTTCTCTCTTGGAAACCATTGCACCTATACTATTGAGTGGTAGATGAACACCTGTGATACCTGAAGACATGGCAACTATCATAGCAAGCAATTTTTCAGTCGAAAACCAAAATGAAGATGATAACTGACTTGCAAAATACCTAGGTCTGGAGACTAACTACCAAGACTGCTTAAGGCACAGTCTAGGTTGCTCAAAGACTAGATCTACGCAATGCACAGTCCATTCTGGTTGCTGACTGTCGGGATCGGGGCCGAGGGAGAGATTTGTGCAATTTCTTGGGCCAAGCAGCCACTGTCCTCTAGAAATGTGCAAAAATGTCCTGAAGGCCAGAGCTAGGAAATAATGTGTAAATCTAGAGAGGAAGGTGAGCTTTCCTTCCCTAGATTGTGTAATGCAAACATGGTGAAGGCAGAGTCCGGGCCAAGGTTGGCTCGACTCACCGATGGGGAAATGAAAGCAACTAAGGTAGTAAATGTGTGGCGACACTAAGTGATACAAGAAGTGATTGACAGTGCATGCAAGACATGAACAAAATATTCAGCAAACAAATTAACATGCATCTGGGTGAGGCAGTTCGTCGTTTGGGCGAACGACCATGAAAAACAGTTTCATGAATGCAACAACAGTGAGATAGAAAAAAAAACTAAAATAGAGCTAGGAAAAGCTAGAATATATGTAAATGACCGCAAGAATTCAAAGAAATCAAACAAACAATACACCCACAAGTGAAAACACAAAAAGCGACAGAAATGCAGCACAAGGCATGGGAAGCAGGCTCACCCTAAAACAGTTGAGTTGAATGTGTCGACTGCTCATAGATGTGATGTGGGATGTGAGAGCGGCAAGGTTGATTTGAGGAATGAGATTTGCACCATCCGGTTGATGAGTTTTGATAACATCGAGGTTGTGACACACATGCCACGAATCGAGGGGAGGTGACACTTGGTGGGAGGTTTCAGAATTGTTCCTTGCATGTAACATCGAACTACTAAACATAGATCCCTGAAACAAGGGATGCCTTTACATGTTTCCTTGAGAGAAGTAGCCCATGCATGCAAGTCTGTTTCTCTCAGTCCTAGAGGGAACCAATTAACTCAGTTGCACATGCAAGAGCCTGCTTAACTGCTCGAGGAAAATAAGCATTTCTGGCTGGCAGCTGGGCTGGCTACTTAAGAGATTTGTGCAATTTCTAGGAAGAGTAGGTCACTGCTACCCAGATTTGCGCAAAATCCTGGGTCGAATAGCCTGCTGCTGGGAACACTTGTGCAAATCTTGCTAGGAGGGTTAGCTAGCAGGATTGTGCAATCCTAGAGCCAAGTAGGTTGCAAGAGAGGATTGCTCAATTCTAGAGGGAAGGCTTCTTTCCCTCTAGAAATGTGAAATTTTTAAGGGAGAGTTGCTCATCCTGCAGCTAGACCAAGTTCGAGTGAGAAACCTATGAGGGGGATGGATCAACTATGATCAATAGGCTGGCTTTGTGCGAGGAAACCAATTGAAGCTTGAGTACTTGATGAAGCAAGACAAAGTATTGTGTAAGGTTGGTAGGGAGGCTCCAAAACAAGCTAAGGAAAGCTTTTGGAGGGTGGTTGTAGCCACTACAACACTTGCCCATACACTAGTAGAACTCCAACTCTTTGAATGGAGCTTGTTCATGAAAAGCAAGTTTAAAACCTCTTGAAGTATTGTTCAACTCTCAACTCATCTTGGCTTCACACTAGCTCGATTGTAAGATGTAGCATTCGTGAGACTCCTTGTTGATTGACGCACATTCCAAGCCAAGGAAACACAGTTGTTTTGATTGGGGTTGACAGGTATATAGATGCACAAGCAGTATAGTCATCAGAGTCTGAGTTTCAACTCTGGTGTTGCTCCACTTTCAGTAGGCCTCGACAGTACCACGGTGGAGTCACATAGGAGAAAAAGCATGGCTCCATTGCCAGTGAGCCTGGTCAGTACCCTAGCATAGTTTCTTGCATCAACTCTCCGTGCAGGAAGCATTTCTCTTCTTTCAGGTTATCCATTTTTCATTTTTTCATTTTTATTTTATTTTTCATTATGCATAAAACTTATTCATTTCAGAGGTGGAAGAGGGATCATGAATTATTGAGAGAAGAAGAGGTTGTTCCAGTAGAGAAGTAGTTAATTGTATGTTTGATGTCCCTGTTAAGATTTCCCCCCTTATCTTACTCTACTTGACTGAGCTGACAAGGGTTAACCCAAAAACAATTGACTAGAGAAGGTGACACTAGTTAGCGCGCAAGCATTATGTTTACACGAAGCTTCACTTTGAAAATTACCTATTTTCTTTCGACATATCATTGAATAAAAGTAACAAGCTCATCATACAGATGCAAGATGATATATAACCAAGTAGTGATACTTGTACAAGCCCTCTTGTACTTTACCCAACTTGCTTCACAAGTCATACATGGTTTCATGCAAAACTAACTTGTGAATGAAACAAGTGAATGAACTAACAATAAAAAAAGTAAAGCAAGAGTCGAAGCAAAGATGAAAGGAAAGCAAGTAAACAAACAAGAAAACAAACAAACAAAAAAGCAAACCACATAAGCAAACAAGCATGCAAGGAAACAACTGAAATCAAGCACTAATCCTACTCCCACACTAACGGTACATGGACCTGATCACATGAAGTGATACTCCCAATGCAGCCATCAGTGCAATAGTAGACCCATATTGGTGAAGGCTTGGTCCGCGAGCAACCTAGTTGTTGGAAGAAACAAGCAACAAAGATATAACAATGAAGGCAACCACACTTCATGATTCAAAGTGCCCACGAGACATAAGTGAGTGCATGTGCATGACGGGAAGCCCACGGACTTATCATGGTGTTGTATGACACTACGTGTAACTCTGAAGCATAAGCACACTCTTTACTATGACATGAAGGGAAACAAAAAAAACAAAGATAACTTGCGTCACGCATGAGTGCTTCTAATGTAAGACTCCTCCAATGCATGAGCAATGGGACCATGTAGTTCAAGTGGAGGAAGTAAAATCTGAATGTTGGATTGATCTTTAGTGTAGATAGATGAGTGATGAGGAGCCTTGAGTGTTTGAAATTTTTTTTGATCGGTAGTGAAACCAACCTCAAGACAGCGAGGGCCTGACATAACCATCAGCACGACAGAAGTACCTCAACGGTCTGTGGGGTTTCAACTATGTTGATAGATGGATATTCGTAGAAAAGTGGCTTAGATGGATTAATAATGAGTGAATCAACATCGTGATCAGATGATGAGGTGAAGAGATGATGACAACCAAGATCAGAAAATTCAGGATGTTGGGCGGCATCCTCCTGGCCCGATGAATCACACAGAGGGGTAGATGAAAGATGAACAAGCTCATCCTCTATGTTTTTGGAAAAGACAGATGAAGGATCAAGTAAATTTTCAATGAGTAACTTATCCTCTCCGTTGTTAAATGATGGAGTAGCATCTAGTGAGTCCTACAAGTGATCAACAATGGGTGCATCTGTGGATGAAGATACACATGCAAAATCATGGATGGTAGGTTCACCAAAGAGGTTAGTAAATAACGGAGGGGACTTGGACAAAAGCAAGTCATCCTTCACCGAGTGTTGATGTTCAAGATCCCACTCATACTCTTCGTGAGTGACATCGCATGTTGGTTGTGTAACACTGACTCCATGAATTGGTTGTTCCTCATTCACAATAGGTGAAGAGTCTAGAAGGGACGAACACGAGACAACATCATCTCGAGGAACACCTAAGTGGGAAGGCAAAGGGTGAAGAAGAAAATGCATATGAGAACTTGAAGACTCACAACCAAATATGCACAAAAATCTAGTGGGGTGATGTTGGAAGAGTGTAAAGGATGAACAGGTGTGTGAGCATGATCCTCAACATCACTGGGAAGTGGTGGAGTTGCTGAATGAGAGGGAGGCGGACAGTAAGTTAAGACAGTGCCCACTCCCACATGATATTGTACAATTCTATCAATGAAGAATGTTGAGTGAGGCTTGATATCAAGATTCCTCTTGGGACAGACAAATTTATTAAGGCAATACTCAAACTGGTCCCAAAGATAACAAAATTTCATCTAGCTCTTTGGAGCTTGAAACTGCAAGTCACAAAAGCTCTGCCAAAAATTAATAATGGATTCATATGAAGCCATCTGTCGTTGTAACAGTTTCTATTAAGATAGTCTAGATCAAAATTATAAAATGTGCCTTCAACGAGATCATAGAAGTTCTAAAATGAGTTCATAGTGTCAGCTGGTAGGCTGAGCACCCAACGAAATGGATATTCACGAAGTGTGTATGCAAGTAGCAAATGGCCTGTTCGTCAAAAAACTCATCTTCACCATAAATCTTAAAAATAAAATTATATAAGTGCTCAGGCCAGGCCACTTCACCTTCACCATCATACGTGTGAGTGGACAAGAGATCGAAAAGATTCCCTGAGATGGAGACATATTCCTGATTCAAAAAACACCTCGGGGGAATAAGAGTGCAAGACTCCATGAAAGATATGCAAAGGTTCAAAACTAGATGAGAGGAAAGAGCTTATCATGAGGACCTCCTTCTAGCGCCAGAAATGTTGACAGTGTTGGACCCACCAACATGTCAAGGGGATCTCCCTAGTAAGAAGTCCCAATTAGACCTCATATCATTTAGTGTAGGAGTCCCAACAATGGGTCCTAAGGTAATGCCTTGACCACGGTGTCACACGGAGGCAAGTAGAATAACTCTGTCAGTAGCAAGGGTGTGACTTATGCAGTGAGTCAATGAAGGTGTATGAGAGGTTCCAATGCTTTGAAAGGGGAATGAGGTGAAGATGAGTTCCAGGTTGAAAGGGATGAGTCCTAACTCGATTAGGAACACACAACACAAAGGACATGCATAGCTTCCGATGGAGGAGTTCACTTCGATGCATCAGTCACATCATACAAGGTAAGGTAGCACGTACAACACTCACAGATCAGTCTAAGACAAGTGTGATAGTTGTTATAGTAATGTTCAAGTCAAAGCTTTGTCTGATTTTCGACATAGTAGTCGACATGGACAGTGACAACATTAACAACATATGTAACACATTAACAACAAGATTCATATAATTCCATGTGAATCAGTTCATACAGAAGTACATAAGTTAAACAACACATATCATTAAAGAAACTACAAAATTCCAACTACAATAATAACATGTGCATGAAAATGTGTTGGCTCTTATTATATAAGGAAGTGTAAGTCATATCCATGTAAACCTGCTAGCCCCAACAATGGAATGTTACATCCACATTCGTCTGCTCCTCCAAGGAGATGTACTAGCTCCATGCAGTGGAGAAGTTAAGGCACATTACAATATTGTCCAAGCCTTGTTCAAAATAGTCTTAGTAGAAGCTTGGATGACCAAAAGCCTATACAATGAGTTATGAGGGACTATTTATAGAAAAGGGTGGGGTGACCCTTGACATTCCCCTTTGTGACAGTTCAACTACCCTCATGAATCTTCACCTATTCTATGACCGTTACATCTAACCATTGGCACTTGCCTTACACTTGACATGACTCAACGTTACAATGCACATGTACCATGTGAAACAACATGGATTGAGCAAGTCTTGCTAGACATCACTGACACTTGGTCCTCTATGATGATACCAACTCTTTGACATGCTTGTGATGGTGAAGGTGGTAATATGATGCCAAGCTTGGTCGTCCATTATGGTGTGCATGCACCTCATGGTGACATCTTGCTGAAGAAAACTCTTGCCTCTATTATAGCTGGTGCATTGGTTCGCCCCCTTCATCCAACTCGTCTGCTAACATGCACATGGTCTTCTTGGGTACGGTTGAACCGACAACACAGAAATGCATAGTGCCCGTGTTGATCTTCAAGTGTGTGCTGGTGGTCATGTGCATCAACTTGCCGAAGTACATGCTTAGCCCTAGTTGGACTTGCTTCTTGTCGTCACCTTGGTGAGTGTGTTGAATGGGTTGGATTGCATGCACGCACTTAACGACATCCATGTCTCTAATTCCATTGCATGCGATCAACAACACTTCTCACCGTGTCTTCTATGTGTTAGATGCTAAGATGGATCCATAACTTGAATGGGTGTAGTTTCATCCGTGAGTGCATGTTTTTCCCACTATTGTTTCTGTTCCTATTGCAACTCATTCGTTTGCCTGTGCAGCTTCATGTTCTTCCTTGAGTTGTTGCTTTGGCACATGCAACTCATTCTTTGTTCCATTCTCTATATTCACGTGACCTTCATGTCGTGGCATCACCTCATAGCCTGATTCCCAAAACTTGCCTTCATTATTAGTAGATTTGCTTGATATTGCAACTTTTTTTGCCTCTACGTTGCCAACAACCTTCCTCTTGCATTCACTACATTCAGTATGCTTCCTTCAATTGTTGTTCATGATGCTACTTGTTCTGATGTTGTTGCTTGATGTCCTTGTCTACGAACAAATTGATGTCTTTGTGAGTAGACAAGCTCATAGACACTTGATCGACTGCATCCACAAGCATGCTCTGAATGGTATCTTTGTCTCCTCTCTCTTGGAAACCATTATACCTATATTACTCAGTGGTAGATGAACAACTGTGATACTTGGAGATATGGAAACACTCATAGCAAGCAATCTGTCAGTCAAAAACCAAAATAAACATGAGAACTGACTTGCAACATACTTGGGTAAATGATCATGAACGTTACGCAATTTCAGCTGGGAGGTCGAGAGACAGACTACAAAAGACTTCTCAAGGCACATTTTGGGCTGTTGGAAGACTGGATGACTACTGGAACTGCGTAATGCACAGTTCATTCTGGCTGTTGACTATTGGGATTGCATAATGCACAATTCCAACTGGGAAGGATTGTTGGCCCAAGGACAGATTTGCGCAATTTCTTGGGCCAAGCAACCAATGTCCTCCAAAACTGTGCAAAACACTCCTTGTGGCCAGTGCTGGGTAGGAATGCACAAATTTGGAGAGGAAGGTGGGACTTCTTTCCCCAGATTACGTAATGCAGCCTTGGTGAATGGAGAGACCGGGCCAAGTGTGGCCCAACTCACCGATGGGCAACTTAAAGAAACTAAGACAGTAAATGCATGGCGACACTATGTGATAGTAGAAGTGATTGAGAGTGCATGTAGAACATGAATGAAAGATTCAACAAACATATCAACATGCATGTGGGTGACGCAGTTTGCTGGTTGGGCGAACGACTATGCAAAACAGTTTCATCATGCCACAGTAGTGAGATAACAAAGAAAATTGAAACAAATCTAGGATAAGCTACCATATATGTAAATGATAGTAAGCGTTCAAATAAATCAAGCAAACAGTACTCCCTCAAGAAAAAAGACAAAAAGTGATAGAAATGCAACACAAGGCATCGAAAGTAGGCTTACCCAAAAATAGCTGAGATGAATGTGCTGACTACTCCTAGATGTGATGTGAGATGTGAGAGTAGAAAGGTTTATGTGAGGAATGAGCTCTGCAACATCTGGTTGATGAGTTTTGATAATGTTAAGGTTGTGACATGCATGCCAGGACTCTAGGGGAAGCGACATTTGGTGGGAGGTTTCAGAGTTTCTCCTTGCACGTAATATCCAATTAC
The DNA here is from genome assembly GCA_000404065.3 of Pinus taeda. NCBI lineage: Eukaryota > Viridiplantae > Streptophyta > Pinopsida > Pinales > Pinaceae > Pinus > Pinus taeda. Next base: position 27,688 of record APFE030335496.1, on the reverse strand, counting down.
TGAGCATAGATCCCTGAAACAAGGTATGCCTTTGCATGTTGCCTTGGGAGAAGTAGCCCATGCATGTAAGTATATTTTTCTCAGTCCTGAAGGGAACTAGTCAACTCAGCTGCACATGCAAGAGACAGCTTGACTACTGGAGAAAAATACACATTTCTGGCTGGGAGTTGGGTTGGTTGTCTAGGAGATTTACACAATTTCTGGGCAGAGCAGCTGATTGCTACCCAAATTTTCACAAATCCTAGGCTGAATAGCTTGCTGCTGGGAAAATTTGGGCAAATCTTGCTGGGAGGATTGGCTGGCAGGATTGTGCAATCCTAGAGCCCAGCAAGCTATCAGAGAGGATTGCACAATTTCTGGAGGGAAGGTTTGTTGCCCTCCAGAAATGTGCAATTTTCAAGGTAAAGCTTCTCAACCTACAGCTAGACGAAGTTTGGGTGAGCAGCCTGTGAGGGGGATGGATCAACTGTGATTGATAGGTTGCCTTTGTGCAAGGAAAACACTTGAAGCTTGAGTACTTGATGAAGCAAGACAAAGCATTGTGTAAGGTCGGTAGGGAGGCTCCAAAACACACTAAGGAAAAATTTTGGAAGGTGGTTGTAGCCACTACAACAGAATCCAATAAAGAGTGACTTCTAAAGACTAGATTAGACTGAAAGAATTCGAGACTATCTTTTTCCCCTATGAGATATTGATCACTATAGGAAAAGGAAGAAGGATTCTCAAATTTATGTGCTATGTGTATATTAGAATCAAGGCAATTGACCAAACCATGATTAACTCCAAAAGTAAGAGGGTCATGAGATGATTTCAAGAATCCTTCGACATAACAAATATCATATAAAATATTGTCATGATTGATATCGAAAACTTGTAATGAGAGTTGGTGATCCAAATGAGAAGGGAAGGAAGCATGTTTATGGTGAGAAAATGAATCAAATTATCCACACGCATAAATATCATGGATGTTAAATATCACATTCTTTTGCAATGATTTACAAGAATCTTGAATGATTTGAAAAGCATGAGTAGTGGTGTGTGGTGTGAGCTAATATCAATAAGTATGATAATTTAAGGATACCCCTTGCATTTCATGATATAATTCATTCTTGAGATTTGAAGTGGTAAATATTCCAACACATTGATACATAATAATCATGTTGCATATAGTGATAACCAAAATCCAAATCACCATTTAGAATTTCGCTTGATAATCCATTAGATGATTTTGTGTATAATAACGTGTCATCTATTGTCAAAATAGGATCTAGATTATTTTCAAAATAAGAATTACCATTATGATTATTAATTAAATATCGATGTTTTGTAAAATTTAACTCTATTGAATGTCACTCATTATTGTAAGCATTAGGAGGTACCATAAACATGGTTTCAAGTGTAATATTTTCTCGTGATCTTGATAGTTAAGGAGGATTATGGTTCAATAGGATCAATTGTAGAATCAATATTTACTAATGGTCATTCCTCTTTATGTTCATTACCAGTTCTTATATTGTGTTATTAAACAACCAAGGTAAATTTTTCTGTTAAAAATTTCTTAGGGGGTAAATCGCCCTGATGAAATTTGTAGGCATAATAACATAAATATATCAGAAAATTCATCAACATTTAAATTGTAGTAGATTTTCAAGTTATCAATTTCTAAGCTCAATTTCTCATAATTATATTTGTGATAACCGTAAATGAATACCTGCATGAAATGATTCCAAGAGTGAACATGCTTAGCTCGTAACATCTTGTGCCATTCTCAAATCCTTCCTTGAAGTAGAGTAAACAACCTACAAAGTTCATCTTCTTTAGTGATGTTAAGACATTTGCATTTATGTATAAATTTACTAACATGATCTAAAGAAGAAATAATGTTGCTCTCACCATCATATTGGAATTCAGATATAGATTCAAGTTGTTTCTTTGACATACCTCTGGTAGGCTTACATGTCCTAAACGTGTAACCCAAACTAGGAATGCATGTAGGAACCAAAGCTAGTTAAAAATGTTTAAACAAGAATTCACATGGACTAGCTAGCTTAGGCCCCCTTCTATCCCCAAAAATGTTGTAGGCTCGCATTGTTTGCCTCAACATTGAGGGAAAAATACCTGGTTAGGATCTTAGAGTAGAGACATCAACCCTCTTGGGTAAAAAAATTTCATAGGCTTGCAATGTTTGCCTCAACATTACGGGAAAACTACCCGGTCAGGATCTTATAGCAGAGAGATCAACTAGTTGGAATGGTGATTACAACTCGTAACTGGACTTGTTAAATTGGGTCAAGTTACACAGAAGAGACATCACATCAACCCTCTTCCTGAGTTCAGGGAAGAAAGTGATGCTTAAGTTGATCTAATGTTAAGCAAATCCACAATTAAGTTTAGCCTTAAAGTTAATCTAATCTACTATAACCTAACTAACCTCTATGATATTAAGTTAATATTAATCATTAATTTTGTATGATATTATGACAATTAGGTGTTAATACTTCTTCTAATACTAATGTTAATATAAGCCCTATATTAAGTTAGGTTAATATTAGTTGTTAATCCTAGAGTAAAACTATGTTAATGTTACCCTAATACTAAATTTATATTAGTCATTAATCTAATTAAATATAAATTATTTCTATGTTAGTATTACCTAAATAAGGTTATGTTAATTTATAAATCTAATGTAATCTATAATATTTTATTAGATGTATTAGATCTATATTATTATGCTAATATAAATCTTATATTAAATCTAAGAAACAATATTAAACAAATGTAATACTAAACTATTCTATCACTAAACTACTAAGATATAATTTAATGATGCTTAATACCCACTTTAATTCTATTAAGTAAATAAAACTATCTACCTATTCTATGTTCTTTGCCATAAATGTATGTCATAGCATAACTAATTTTAATTCTAATACTATCATATACTAATACTTTTATTATAGTTAAATTACAATATCAATCTTTGTGAAAAGAAGGTTAGCAATTCTAATTCTAATATTTGAATATTAAAATTAATTCTATAAACTAATGTCACAAAATGTCAACGCTAATAGTGTTAGTTTATATATAAACGTATTTACAATATGATACAATTTCTTGTGATTTATTTTTAATGATTTGAACAAAGATTAAGACTAACCAAGAATATTTATTGATATAAGGGCTCAATCCGGCCACTGAGAACCAACATGTTTGCCTCTATTGAAGCAAGACTTGATGCAAAGTTTATATGTAGGTGCAAAACTAATCTAAAAAGAATAAAATCCTATCTTGAGTTCGAAAGGGATATCCCTCTCCCAATCGGAGATAAAATTAAGTATAACAGGGGAAAATATTGTCGTAATTGAATCGAGTGTTAATATTCAATTATGAATTCCAAAATATTTTGTAAATTAAAAAAAGGTTAAAACAACTATGTAAGAAAATATTCTTTAATAAATAGTTAATAAAGCCTTTTCACTCACAAGCTTGGATTCATATTAAGAAGAAATCATCATATAATTTGTATGAATTAAAATAAATAACTCACTTTAACTAATACAACTGAAAGAAAAGATACGACTCCAAAAGAACAATAAATAGTTATTATTCATCACATGTATACTTCAATGAATTAATGATAGTTTCAACCTCATTCAGTTTCTTATAGATAGCTTGTGGAAGGCTTGAATAGCATATTACAACTTGACTAAACAATAGTGTTAGATAACAAAGTGAAATAAACTATTTCGAATAGAAATTCAAACCAATAACAAAAAATCTCACACTAAAGATAATTTCATATTCATGGAAATAATACACTAGAATAAAAGTTTATCAAACAATGCCAATTTTTTTATTACAGATGGGAGTCCTTGAAGTAGCATTGAATTTTAATATAATTTCTCGCAAAAGTAAAAATCCATTTCCTCACAGCCAAAACCCTCTCTATCTCTACAATCTAAGACTTTGTACAACACAATAGTACAATTCCTAAAAACCTTTGAATTGCAGAGATTCCCTATTATATGGATCGTGACCCCTCCCCACAAGAGTTTCGATAATGTCCTCTGTTTTGCATCCCCTCTCTAATTGAATCCTCTCTACTGCTCTTTTAAAAGCCTCAAGTTTACCAAGAAACAATTTATAAATTTCCTTTGGAGTGGTCCCATTACACTTGAAATTCCTCCCTTTTCATTTCAGCACACTACTACACCAAGGGCACTTTTAAGACATTTTTTTAAGACGAAAGAAATCTTTTGTCTTAAAAAATCACTTTTTATTTTAGTTATTTTACATAAAATTTAATATCAATTGAATTGTCTTAAATATAAACTTTAAGACAAAAACAGTTTGAGACAAAAATATTTTAAGACAAAACTTTATCTTTAAGACAATGGCCACTTTAGATGAAACATATTTAAGACAATTAACAATTAAGACACAAACATATCAATTTAAAACAATATTATCTAACAACTACAAAATTAACTATGGCAGTGCGCCCTAAGTCTGCCAGCTTGCAGGCAACTACTACCTTGCACCTATACGAAGGTTTTTATTTTACTTACCTTTCAAGTTATCTTATATAAAGACAACGATTTGTTGGGCTCTTTGATTTGTGGGGGTAGTCGACTAAGAAGAATGTGACAGATTTTACTGACAAGATCTATCGAACATCAATTCCTCTTTTGTCCCTTCCATATCTACTGATACGATTAGAGACAACTTGTCTATCATTGCATTCAGCAGTGCTACACAGAGGGGGATTTTAAGACAATTTCTTAAGAGAAAAGAAATATTTTGTCTTCAAATTTTCAATACGAGGCACTAGTAAAAAAAGGTACAGGTAAAGGATTAGGGGTCCTTCTTTACGTTGTTGATAGTTTCTTCAGGAAGTGGAGTGATGGAGGTTGACAAAAACAGATGGGATTTAGGGTGATGGAGGCGGACAACAGAGGTGTGCTTCATGAGAGGAGCAATGGAGGAAATTTTTCTGAACGTGGATAAGTAGTATCATAGTTGGAGTACTTTTTGGGGTCTCCATCAATTTTGTTTTAATATGTGTTTTTTGATTGTTTGATTTATTTCGAATGCTACTTCTATCTATTGGTTGCTATTATCAGGACATTATTATGCTGGAACTCTTGACTGTCATCTACAACATGGATTAGATTCACCTAAAGGATTGTTGAAAAATGTAGCAATAAATTCTTAATTTGATTTTTCCTTCATTAAATTGAGAAAAAATGAATTTCCACATCAACATACAACTTGGATGCAATTAACTTGTGTGACATGCCTTGTGTCACCAAGTTTACTAAGTAAATTCGAGTTAGACGAGTTAGAGTTTAGTTAAGCATTTTCGATAGCTAATTTGTATCAATCAAAGTTAGTTATCTCGAGTTGTATTCAAGTAAACTAGTTCTAATTGATGGAGGAACTCGTGGAAGTTCAGTTGTGCAGTGGGACTTCAGTCAAACTTAGTGATAATCTAGTTAACTGATCAATCATCCGAAAACAACTAGTGCATGCAAAGAATTCAAGTTCTCCAGATTTGGTGGAGATTCAAAGGCAGTGTAACATCAGTTGTAGACTAGTCTTGAGTGTACAAGTGTTGCATGCAATAAAATTATCAGCCTTGGGAATTGCGTAATCCATTTTGGAAAATTTCCTAAATAATAGGGGAATAATTTCTCGAGGAATTGCGCAAGGAAGTAGGGGCTCAAGAAAAGGCATACATTGATTAAGTCTGGGTTAGAGCTTCTCAATGAGTAGAGATAGAGGATATTCACTTGCAGGTTGTGCTAGTTGAGCAAAGCAATTGTAATGCATCTGTGTTCATCATATTAGTGCAAGCATACATTGGGGTTTTTACCAGATTTCTTTCGCCAAGAAAGATACAATGTGCATGTGTGTTATTTCTTATGCATGTCTAAAATTTTTGTTCTAAGTTGGGAATTAACATCCATAGTGTAGTAGACTAGGTTTTTGTCTTGTAATTTTGATTAAAACTTCATGATTGGTTGAAAATCTGCACCATAATTTCTACATGGTATTACATCAAGATTCACATTAGAGCAAGAATTTCAAAATTGTTTCTCAGGAGGTTCAAATTTGCAGTTCAGTGTAGCGGGATCTCTTCATAGCTGAGATGATGACCTTCAATGGGTTGAGTCTAGGGTATGCCTTGGAAGGTAACTTTAATTTCATCGCATGGGGGATGTATTTGATGAGAATAGATTTCTATAATACATCAAGGGATATGTTTCAAAAATAGTGAAATATGATGTCGAAAGGCTTGCTTAGTGGAAGAAAGATGTAACCAAGGTGACGAGAATAATATTGGAGGGAGTACACGTGAGACCTATTGGAGGGAGTATGAGACCACATTGTCACCAATGTCCATGGAAAAGAAAATAGTTATGCAATGTGGTAGACACAGAAAAATCTATTCCAGAATAGTAGTGACCACAGGAAGCTAGAGCTCAAGGATAAACTTTGAAATATCAATATGTAGAAGAATGACACTATCCTACAGTATCTAAGTAGGTTCACACAATTTGGTTATGAGATTGGAATAGTTGGTGTTATTGTTTCAAAGGATTACTTGGTAAGCCTAGCCCTTTTGGGCCTTCCTAAGAACTAGCATAATTATCAAGATTTAGTGAATGGAAGGGAGAAACTACAGAATTGGGAACACTTATGGTATGATTTGGTACAAGAGGAACTAAGGTAGAATACAAGAGATGGGACCTCATCCAAGGGCGAGGATAAAGAAAAATTTGGATTGGTTTGAAAGGGAAGGAAGGGAAAAGGGAATAAATATCAAACTAAACTAGAATCCAGTTAAGGGGGAAAGAAGAAAGATGTGTCAAAAATTAAATGCTTTCATTCTCATGAATGCAGGCATTGTGCCATGAAGTGTCCACACAAAAATGCAAGCAAGAAGACCTTAGGATGATCATCATGTTAAACCTTAGCTTCATAGTTATAGATTGACTTTACCCTTATCGTATGCATTTCCAGCACAATGATGGGGAGCGTATGGTACTTGGACTCAATTGGATCGTTCCACATGACAAGGTGTAAACATTTTTCCATTGACTTTAGGAGAAAGATCTCTAGATGCCTGTTAAGCTAGGGGATGAAAAGATGCACAATGTGACTGGTATTGGTACAATCACCTCTCAGAGGGATTCAAGCTCTCCTCTTAGGTTCAAGGATGTCATGTTTGTTCTAGGCCTAAAGAAAAATCTCACCTTTGTTGCATTTTTTGAAGACCATGGTTGTGAAGTGATATTCATCAAAGGAAAAGTGTTCCTGAGACACATAGCCACAAGACAGGTGAAGCAGATTGGGGTTCATTTGAAGAACCTGTATAAGCTAGATGTGGAAGATTGTGCTGCATTAAGCACTAAGGTGGAGAATGTGCAGGTCACAATGTCGATGAAATTTGGCACAAAATACTTGGCCATTTGCATCATGGTACCTCAAATATTATACAACAAATAACCACTAGCCTCCCTAAAGGATCACTTAAGTAGTAGGATGTATGCAAAGGACGTGCGTTGTGGAAGTACATAAAATCCACATTCCATGATCCGGACAACAAAGCACATGCAATCCTAGAAAGGATCCACTATCATGTTTATGGACCTTTCTTAACAACCTCCACTATCAGACACAAATATTTTGTCTTTTTTATTGATGACTTCTCACAGAAGTGTTGGATCTTCTTCATGTGGAAGAAATACCAGACATTCTCCAAGTTCGTAGAATTCTAGACACTGGTTGGAAAAGAAGCTAGCAAGAAGGTGAAGGCTCGATTGAAGTGGCTGCAATACCCTCCAAAATTTTTGCCTGCACTTAAATTTATGAGCCTACTATGGATATTGTGATCGATTGTTTGTTAGTCACTTATTAGTAAGTTGATGATCTTAAGCTCCTCTTTTTGATCTTAAGAGTCGTTCGTGCTTTTATATTTACATAGAATGTGTCATCTTTGGGAATGGGGGTTATTGCTTGTCATGCAAAGCGAGGTTTGTTTCGGTTCAAGGGGAAATATTTAAGAGAATGGGTTTTCCTCACCACATAGACATGTTTCACACTCATTTCACACACTCTTACAGAAGTGTCGCCTTTATCCTCCCAAAGTATATCATCGGAGCTATGCTTATCATAATTTGCCACAAAGGTGGTTGCATTGAGCGAAGTATGTGTTATATGTTCTAGATGGTCTAGGTTGTACCACTAATTTTTCAAGTGTGTGATTGTAGTCAAGTTTTATCATTGTTCACATTAGTTCCATTGATCCCACACTTAGCCAAATTTCAAAGTTTCCTTAGCAACCTAGTCTCATCCAAATTTCCTTAACTACGCACTTCATATATATAACCCTCAAGATTTTCCCTTGCTTATTGGAACCGTGCAATGCTCATAAATCCCAAAATCCCTTAACATTGTAAACTTCACAATGGTTTCCTCCAATATCCTTCCATCCACTGGAACCCACTATCTCCAGAAACTGTGCAGTTTTGTCCCTTGACTACCCAGTTTTCCTTGCATCCTGAAACTGCGTAGATGTGTCCTCCCAGGGTCTCATCTTATAACAATGCCTTGCATCCTAAAACTGTGTAAATGTGTCCTCCCAGGGCCTCATCTCGCAACAATCACTACCTACTGAACTACACAATTATGTCTCTCAGGGGCTGCGAAGAAGGATGACATGATAGATGACTCTCAAGGAGCTAAGGAGAAAAATAAGCAAACAAAGGAACCCAAGGTATGATAGAATATCAGTACCGCATGAATACTGCATGGCTATGTATGGAAAAAAAAGCACAAGTTTTGAAGTACACCTCTTGGTGTAGCTTAAAAGATTTCTTATCATTGTCGTATCATTCTTTCTTCAATGACATGCATGGTTGCAAGAACTGAAATTTAATCAATGTGTTTTCTCTATGTGTCTTGCTCCCTTTCACTTGTTTATTTCATAGCTTAGAAGATGAAGAGTATTACCACTTGTTTATTTAAGTTACGGAGGTTGTGACTAACATGATCTTATGACTAACCAAGCACGATGCAAGGCATCCTAAGTTGGATGAAATATGTTTGATGATATGTATATAGTCAATGCACTCCTTTGCATTAATACTTGCTTTGTATCTTTCATGTACCCTCACTGCTTGTCAGATTTGGCTACCCACTGCGAGTAGTCTCCTAGCTATTTCCTGTCAAAGCAGGGGAAGGAATTTCCTTCAACTTCATTTCCTCAAGGCTCTTCATAGAAAGTATAGAGCTAAGAGAAGGAGATGTGGAATCTCACAATCAAACTCTTGAAAATACTTTGCATGTTCGAATCTATCCAAATGATTAAGATGCCACTCAAGAACATTGTCAATCTTGGAAGACTAAAGAAAGATAACATCTCTAGATATTATAAACTTCTTATTCACTTCATCATAGAGATGGTATTCTTTGGAGGTATGAGTACCCAAAGAAGATACATTTGTGACTCCTTGCACTGAGTATTTTTATCTGTTACTTTGTATGAAGGCATAACAGGAGGAAACAAAAACCTTGAGATGCCTCACTGAAGGAATGTGGCCATACCACATTTCATAGGGAGTCTTATTTCTGATAGCATGATATGGACACCTATTCTTTATATACACAACACATAGAACCACATCAGCCCAAAACCTTATGAACTTAACATGTGAACTATGCCAAGTTCATAGTGAGAGTAATACATTCTAGTGAACTATGTGCTGAAAAATGCCCCAAGAACTCCTCAATTTGATTTTTCCTTAATTAAATTGAAAAAATTTGAATTTCCGCATCAACAGACAACTTGGATGATGTTAAATTGTGTGACATGGCTTGTGTCACCTAGTTTACTCAATAAGTTCAAGTTGGAGGAGTTAGAGTTCAGTTCTGCATATGTGATTGCTAGTTGTAGGAATAAAGGTCAATTATCCGAGGTTATTGTCAGTTAAATTTGTTCTAACTTTTTGAGGAACTATTGGAAGGTCATTTATGCAGTGGGACTTCAGTCAAACTCAGTAATCATCTAGTTAACTGATCAATCAACCCAATATAGTTAGGGCATGCGGAGAAGTCAAGTTCCCTAATATTGGTAGAGATTCCAAGGTAGTTTTAATTTCTTGTAGCTTACACATTTGCAAGAACTTACTATAACCATAGTGGAGGAGGTAGTTTTAGTAAGAGCTTCTTGTGAAATTAGAGAGGGAATGATCATTGGTATCATTAATAGCCTACCAAAAATTTGTTGTGCACGACACTTCAATGTTTTAGACAAGGTTTTTGAGGGTGGATATTTTTTCTGATGCTTTTTGGTCTTGCACGTCATCACTAACTATATTGGGATGTTTGTAATATTTCCTTGCATGCACGTCCTCACTAAATATGTTTTGGGATGTCTGTACTAGTTCCTTGTGAATTTTTTTTGTTAAGGCTTAACTACTTATGATATTAGGTGCTCACAATTGTCCGATAGTTTATGGCACTGTCCAAATCACCATTCCTATAAGGATACAAGAAAATGACTTGAGAGGAATATGAGAAGGACACACTCTTATTGGAACTAGCCTAGAACTACTGGAATTGGATGGTCCCAGTGGTTTTAGAGTTCTACTAGTCTACTTTGCTGGTTCAGACTGGCTAAGGTTGGTCTTGTATTGACCTCACTTTAAAACACCAAAGTGACTAGTTATATACTAAACTAACGAATTCTGATGAATTTAGTGTAGCATAGCTAGTGACCACCAAATATTATTTTTTTATTAAAAAATAGTTAAAAGGATAAAAAATATCTTAACCCTAAGGCCCTACAAAACCTAACCCTAGTAATTAATGGTAATATTTAAGTTTTAAAGTTAAAGTAAAAGTTGACATTCTTCTTATCTTTCCTTTTTGAAAAGGAAAGATAAGGATAATGTCAACTTTTACGTAAATTTTTAATATTAACATTAATTATTTCGAGTTGTTTCAGAGTGGTTCCAACTTCATTCAATCTTGAGAAATTCAATTTTTAGATCCCATTTAAAACTTAGTGGTGGCTTTTTGAATTTCTTCTTTGTAATGAGTCCTAGACTTTGACTTCCAATTTTGCATGTGCATTTATTGCATAATCATCTTCCTTGTGAGACTTTGCAGCAGAAGTTGATCTTTAATCCATTGCAAGAACTTGACCTAGCTTAGGGAACCTTCAGCTACCCCTGCAAAATTGCTCCTCTACATTGAAATTTTCTTTGGAAGCAGGCATTCATTTTATCCATTATATCATTTTTTCCACTATGACATTCCAACAACACCTGTGCCAACATATGCTTGACAATCCATCTCATCTTTATTGCTGCCTTATAACCACTCTTAAATCTTGTGTCTGCAATCTAAAAGAGGAAAAACCAGAAAGGGCCTTCTTGGCCCTCTTTGCAACCCACAATATGCTTATCTTCTCTCTTGTGCTTACACTCTAGTCTTCTCACAGCTTTAGAATGGAAAACCTTAAACACATTCTCATGATGTGCATTCAGGGAGGCATAATTTGTTGTTGCTTTGCATCAAATTACCCCATTATCATTTCCTTAACCTTTACATGCAAGCATGTATTTTTATTGTGGATGATTGTTAAGATTCCCATCCCTATTTCGCCTCCCTCTCCTACCCTCATGAACCTGATAACTTGAATTTAACCAATCTCACTCTTTATGAGATAAAAAACCCATCGAACTGCGTAGATTAAGTTGAGCCCCTTTTAGAAACTAAATCCATCCCTCCACAATGATATGGCCCTCTCCAACAACATCATCATGTTGTATTTGAGATCTATCATTCCCATGATCACCATAAATTTCCCAGTCCTTCAGTTACATCTTTGGTAACGTCATCATTTAGATCACTTATACTTTATTGTATTGTTGCTTGTGGTATGATTTCCTTTAATGGAAATATCCCCCTAGTAGGCACAAGTAAACAAATTTTAGTTATTATTCAACTCTTGTGTTAACATACTTAATTTTCATTTTGACCTATTCGGTTTCAAATTCTAGTGTGCTTGGTTTACTGGTTTACTATTAGCATTCAACAAGTGGTTATCGATTATCGCAATTAGTTTAGAGTGAATGTTGGACTTTGCCTTGAAAGCCAAGCCCCAAGAATATGCAATTATCATGGATCATTTCAAAGCTAATACTTTTCTACAAAGGAATACACTATTCTCATTCATCAATAAAATTTATATGGGAAAGAACTAAGGGTTTATGCTTTTCAACATTTTCACCTACATTTCCTATCTATAATTTTCCTATTCAATGGGAAAGTTGGGTTTTTTGGATTTTCAAATTAAAGTTCTACATTGGTGGTGTTCATCTGGCATTTTGGTCTCTTTCTAAAATCTTGTTTGGTATGTGCAAAATGAGCATTGGTGCAACTTTTAGTGGTGCAATTTTTAAAGATATGCAAATACTATACTGATTTAAGGCATGCAATGTTCAATATCTACATGATACATTTTCTTGACATTCCATTCATAAATTTGAAATTTGTAACAAGTATAAATTTTACTAATTAATTATTATATTCATTATTACAAAATTGAAGACAAAGGAAGAATAATATATAATGTAGATTTATGTGAATGGAAAATGTTAAGACAAAGGAATAATTATATAATGAGCATGCAATTGATGAATGAAAATGGAATCCAAATGAGAGACCATGAAATTAACAAACCTTGGACTTAGTGTGAGATCTCTGCCTTATTCCCTCATTTCCTTAGGAGTTTCTTCTATGATATGGAGATGTAAAGAGCCTTTTTTGTGATATATTACATGAACTATTGATGATGAAAATCAATGTCACTCATCGCTTTATCTAGTATGTCTTGTGCTAAAAATATCAACACACCATTCCATTTTGTATGCAAAATAATTAGAGAAGTGGGTGGACATGCAAAGGGCATTTTTTGTGATATTTTACATGAATTGTAGATGATGAAAATCAATGTCACTCATCACTTTATCTAGTTTGTCTTGTGCTAAAAGTATCAACATACCATTATATAGGTGAAGATATTATTAAGACCCCCTAGAGGAACAATTAATGAAGATGATCCCAAATAATAAGCACAACACCCTTTGTCAAAAGTATATTCATCCCAACATGATCTAGTTTAGTGAAAGAAACCTACTTTTAGTATGGAAAGGGGTCAAACAAGAATTTAATTTTTTTTGCAAGGAAATTCCAAATACATTATCACATTAGTTTATTGGTTGTCATTTATTAATATGAACATGCAATTGAGGAATGGAAATGGAATCCAAATGAGAGACCATGAAATTAACAAACCCTGGAATTGGTGTGAGATCTCTACCTTGTACCCTCATTTTCTTAGGGGCTTCTCCTATGATGTGGTGAAACATATACCCCAACATAGACTATATTTTATGTTTTTCTATGAAAAATCATTAGAGAAGTGCGTGGACATGCAAAGGGATTTTTTAGTGATATATTACATGAACTACAGATGATGAAAATCAATGTCACTAATCGCTTTATCTAGTTTGTCCTGTGCTAAAAATATCAACATGCCATTCCATAGGTGCACATATTCTTAAGATCCCCTAGAGGATTCATTACTGGAGATGATCCCAAATAATAAACACAACACTCTTTGTCAAAAGTATCTTGATCCCAACATGATCTCTCACACTACTATGTGATATTCCATATCTTTTCATTATTGATGCTTATGGATCTTATGTCACCCCTACCTTAATACATACTCCTAATAATATTTTCACTCTCTATATACAAATCTTAATAGTAAATATGCATTAACATTTTCCATAATAGTAATGGATATAAAAAAATGCAACCAGAAAAAAATATAATTCTTCTAAATGAGAACCAATTGTAACTCTAACACCCTTTATATATTTTGCATGGTCAAAATGTGTTTTGTTTCAAACTCTTTTTGAATTCGTCTAGATGTATTTTCCTATATTTGTTAAATAATTTGTGTGTATTATATTAATATTAAATATTCATTAACCTTTGCCATAATAGTAATGGATGTAAAAAATGCAACGAGAAAAATTCTAATTATTCTAAATGAAAACCAATTGTAACTCTAACATGCTTCCTATATTTTGCACGATCAAAAGTTGTTTTGTTTCAAACTCTTTTTCAAGTCATCTAAATGTATTTTCATATAGTTGTTCAATAATTTGTGCATATTATCTTAATATTAAATATGAATTAACATTTTTTATAATAAAAATGGATATAAAAAATACAACTGGAAAAAATCTAATTCTTGTAAATGAAAACCAATTTTAACTCTAACCCTTTTATATATTTTGCATGATAAAAAATTGTTTTGTTTCATACTTTTTTTCAAATCGTCTAAATGTATTTTCCTATAGTTGTTTAATAATTTTTGTGTAATCTAATTCATTTAAATAAGAACCAATTGTAACTCTATCCCCTTTATATCAATTGTAACGCTAACCCCTTTATATAAATGAGAACCAATTATAACCCTAACCCCTTTATATATTTTGCACGATAAAAAAATTGTTTTGTTTCAAACTCTTTATCAAGTTGTCTCTTTTCCTATTGTTTTATTTCACTATTTTTCAAATTGTCTAAATGTCTTTTCCTATAGTAAAGCTATCATTTTTTCAAATACAGACAAGTTTCCCATATCCCTTTGGATTTCCTATTCTTTCTACTCGCTCAATTGATTCAGTAGATTAGAGCCCATAACTAAAGGGTGGATTTCCTATTCATGCTACTCTCTCAATTGATTCAGTAGAGGGGAGCCCATAACCAAAGGGTGGATTTCCTATTCATTCTACTATGCTCAATTGATTCAAAAAAGGGGAGCCCATAACCAAAGGGAAAATGGATAGCAGAGCCCATAACCAAATGGAAAAATGGAGAGCAGCATGGAGATTACCAGAAGCTGCAGTTATACCTCTTCATCTTGACACTATTAGCAAGACCACAGGATTTTCTCTCAGCATCCATGGTGTGCACATTTTGGAACGAAGTACTCATGCAAAAATACCAAAAGCTCAGGTCCCATGAACTCCTCCTTTCTCTCATTTTTTCTCTTAAAACATGTATTCAAGCACTTAAATATTTCTAAATGTATGGATCAATTGCAAGACCAAGATGTCCAGTTGGCCTCCAAATGCCTTAAAAAACTAGTTAGGGAACCCTAACCAACAATAGGAATGTATTTCAAATCTAGGATTTGTAGGGTTTGTGAATAAATATACTTTGTTGGAGGTTGTTGCCACTTCCATACCCAATTTGCAGGATTTAGGTGTTAAGCCCTTGGTGGTGTTGAAGTATAAATAAGCGGATCAACTTGAATAAGGCCCCTGCATAAGAAGGTAACTATCATTATATATCATATTTGTCTTTGTTTCAGTTTAGTCAACAAAATCAGCAATGTTCCACAATCGATTCAACCTTATGGTCACACGATGAAACCAACCTCTAGGGTCTTAGATTTGTGGCAACTCACTAGACTTTGTACGCATGAATTTACAGGACGTCAAGTCCACTTATGGGATGAAATCAAGACTCACAACTTAGTCAAGCTTTCAAGTCACAAATTCTAAGAGTTTGGAGGCCACAGTCATGATTCAAAGGTGGAATGAAGCTTTGTAGAGGTGAAAATTGAGTTTAGGGTTATCCTTTACGATTTTACCTTTCCTTTTGTTAATTTATTTATATAAATGAGCTGAACCCCAATCAATCTCCAATGAATTTTGATGAATTTTTCTAGTTTCGCTCACATATTCAAGTTTGCCTTGAGGTTCAACAATCTCAAATTTTAATTGAAAAAATTTGGGATCAGACAAAATTTGGTAATTTTGAGCTTAAAGAATCAAGTTCACGAAACCTGATGACTTAGCCCAGATGACATCCTTATTTACAACGACATTTAATAAGAGCATCTTTACCATGTTAGGCAAGTATTTCTATAGACTCTCCAGGAAAATATGTTCTATGCTTTCCCTGGAAAGTGTTCGTTTGTAACAGAGAAAATTATGTATGTAAATTTCATCATTGATGACTCAAGAATACCTGGGTCTATAGAAGATACAAATCATGCATGATTAGTCTCCTCATGGACACCTCATATAGCTCCACAACCTCCTCAGACTTGCTCACTTCTGAATAAAGCTCTTGCTTGGTTTTTCTACCCATTACTTGGACCCTAAATTAGATACTCAAGGGGAATAACGAGTACTTTTCCTCCCCTTCATCTAATAAGAAATAATGGCTTTTAACAGCCTAAGAAACAACTCCACTACACACCATCCCTTGTGATTTCTAATCTCAATCAGTGATCTCAGATCAGAACAAATGTATCCAACTATGCAAGGGGTGTCATTCTTATGTGGCATTTCCAGCATACCCTTCCATTATAAAACTTTCAATGGCATAGTATAATGATATTACACTTTTGACCTGCATGGAATTGAGCAAGTTATTTACAATGGCACCATTAGGTGGGCATGAATATCATGATATGTAGTTATTTGTGTAGGATGTAGGTTGTAGGTTGTCGCTTTATGGTTTTTGGAGTCTAGAGGCCATTTAGAACCTTGAAGTATATGTATTTTGTTATTCATATGTATCACACTCAGTGCCATTTTTCTATATTCAACCTTACATGCTATATACAAGACCAAATTTTGATATTTGGTGTATAATTTGTTTAATTTACATGGATATACATAAATAAGTTTTTTTTTTTAAATTTGTAAATGTTTACACAACTAATAATAAACAATATTCACTCGCTGGTTTTGGACCAATTCTATTTCAGTCCCAGTCAGACCCTCGGGGTTGGTTCCAGCTTTAGTTCTCATAACTTTAACTAAAATATGAGAATTTCATAAGAGAACCTAGTCACGAGGTAAGATGAATAGAACATAGTTGAGATAGATAAAGTATTAGTGAGTTACAGATAAAACTACAAGGGAAACAAAATCATAGGGACATCCCTGTCATCAGGGACTTAATTTAAGAGTAAAAGAAGAATGAGTTTTGGAATGATGACATGAATGGAAATGGAAATGCATGCACATGAAAGAAATGGATAAGCACATAGCATACAAAAGCACAAAACCAACATGATGGCCATGTCCAAAATTCAAACAATAAAGTGTTGATATTTTGTAGCTCAGGTGTGTACTTTTGCATAGACCTAAGTGTTTAGGCCTACAGAAATTTCCTAACACACCATTAACCTTAGCAGTTACTTTACCGATTAAAGTAATTTCTTTTATAAGACAAGGTAGAGAAAATTCACATAATCGACTTCGACATTGTGCAGGGTGTATAGTGGGTAGCTTTATTGCATGCATTCACAATGAGGCCACGCGGTAAACCCCACAAAATAAATATCACAGGTATCACTGCCCCAAAACTAGGCCAAAACCCGTCATCCTCTTTGGTGGACACCAACAAGAGGTTGACAGAATTTGCTAAATTGCTTCACCTAGGGTTTGAGTTTTGTCCAGTGCCATAACATATGAGTTGGCCAGAATTATCTACCCTGAAAATTGAGAAAGATGACTGGATTGCAATAAATTTTATGTTATAGTTATATAATCTTTTAGGAGATTCCCTTGTACCCCTAGTGAAAATACTCAAATTATCTCATGCCCTATTGCCCAAAGTCATAACAATTGGGGAATATGAAGCTCACTTAAATGCTTGTCAGTTCCAAGTTCGATTTCAGAATTTTTTAGAATATTTCTCTACATTTTTTAAATCTATGGAGCCCAACATGGCAAGGGATAGTGCAAAGCGGCTGAATGTGGAGAATCTCTTCTTCGCAGAGAAAATAATGGGAATTGTAGCTTTTGAGGGAGTCGAAAGAAAAATCAAACCAGAAGGAAGGGATCAATGGCATATTCTGATGGAATCAGTGGGATTCAAATCTACCAATTTAAGTCATTATGCAAGGACCCAAGCTTGAATTCATCTCTATAATTATTGTGAAGCGTATGCTCTAGATGAATCCTTGGGTTTCCTCTCTTTGGCATGGAAAAATTGGCCCCTTCTCACCGTCTCAGCCTGGTGTTGTTTCTAGTCTCAAAGAATCTAGTAGTCACTTGTATAGTTCCAATTGATTATTCAGTATACATAGAACATTTGATGCATCTAGGATGGAAATCAAATTATGCTTTCTGTACATACATACACATTGTGACTGTAAATAAAGCTTATATAATGATCATGTGAATATTTCTATAATTTTTTTCCTCCCTCTTTGCTTCAGTAATTTTAGTTCTATCACATGTCATCCATCCGTTGGAAAACAATTTTTAGTTGGATAGACCAATTATTTCTTGTAGGCAGTAGGCAATGGTGGGATGATTGACTTCTACCATTGTCGGGGGTGCATGACAACTATGTAATCTTGGATTAAATCAAGGGCTTAGGAAAAGAAGGGATTGAGAAAAAGCCTCTCGTCTCATTTTTCCTTGTTTTTCACCCCTCAGTTCTTCCTAGTTTCTCTTCAATTATATACACAAAGCAAGTGTTGCGAAGCCTCCATTACCTAAAAATCAAAATCTTTGTTTTATGCAATGTCCCTGAAACCCCTTATGTAGCCAGAAATTCTATTTTAAACAATAACAACTCTGAATGCTTTCTTTCAAATATGCAAACTATCTATTGATTGGCTTTCCTTTCAATTTATTTTCTTTCCGAGATATGTTATATCTTTATCATCATAATTTTAGAAGTATTTGTGTTTTGAGAAGCCATGTTGATTGTAAGCGCTTATTAGGTAGCAACCAAACTGAAAATTTCATTGAGGACAATAGAGTAGCACTGGGATACATTCTTTATGAAGGCTCATGATGCAGATTCTCTCATCTTCTAGCTGAAAGGAATGGTAAAGATGATTCAATATTAAAATAAATGAAGGGAAGATTGGCATAGTTGAATTTAACCATCCATATGAGTTGAACAGTTGAAATGGGTTGGTTTATTGAGAATGTATTAAATATTTCACTACTTAAAAGATTACCTCGAGAATTATACGTTATGAAGCCAAATCGTTGTCACAAAAGTATCCTACCACTAAAAGGAAAGAAGAGAAAGCATTTGACCCCAATAGATTCCACGTTTTCACTTAATACTAAGATCTCTAATCTCCCTAATGGAATGGTACTTTAGATATCTCGTGAAGGGACATACTTGACACCTTTTTTTCCACAAGATGGAGACGCCCATCAATCTCGTTAAATCCTTCATGCCTCAGGGATATTCCATTTACCTAAGAAAGGACCTCTTTTCAATGGAGAGGGACAAACAGAACACCAAACTCAGCAGCAGTTCATGTCCAAAAGCTTCTGCAAAACCCAGAGTTCCACATCATGCTTTGGTAAAACCAAAACCATATGGTAGATCCTTAATGGTTGAACACAACTCTAGTGCTCTAAATATAAAAGTGAAGATTGTGACTTTTATTCAAACCTAAGACCTTTCTTTTTGTTAATTTTTTTATATTCATGAGTCGAACCCTAATCAAACTTCAAATAAATTTTGACAAATTTTTTCTAGTTCTCTGACATATTCAAGTTCACCTTTAGGTTCAAGGATTTCTAATTTTATTATAACAAATTTGGGATGAGACAAAATTTGGTAATTTTAAGCTTAAAGTATCAAGTTCACCAAACTCGATGAATTAGCTCGGATGACATCCTCGCTTACAGTGGAACTTACTAAGATCACCTTTACCATGTCAGGCAAGTATTTATGTAGACTGTCTGGGAATATATATGGTCTATGCTTTCCCGAGAAAGTGTTTGCTTGTAATGAAGCAAATTATGTATCTAAATTTCATCATTGATGACTCAAGAAGACTTGGGTCTAGAGAAGAGACAAATAATCCAATATTAGCCTCCTCATAGATAACTCATATAGCTCCACAACCACTTGATACTTGCTAACTTCTGAATAAAGCTCCTGTTTGGTTTTCTACCCATTACTTGGACCCTAAATTAGATATTCAAGAGGAATAACAATAAGCTTGCCTTCCCTTCATCTAATAAGAAATAATGGCTTTTAACAGTCTAAGAAACAACTCCACTCCACACCAGCGCTTATGATTTCTAATCTCAATCATTGGTCTCAGAGCAGAAGAAATGTATCCAACTATGCAAGGGGTGTCATTCTTATGTGGAATAGTATAATGATATTACACTTTTGACCTACATGGCATTGAGGAAGTTATTTAGAGTGGCACCATTAGGTGGGGATGAATCTGATGATATGTAGTTATTTGTGTAGCATGTAGGTTGTAGGTTGTCGCTTTATGGCTTTTGGAATCTAGAGGCCATTTAGAACCTTGATGTATATGTATTTTGTTTTGCATATGTATCACACTCGCTGCCATTTTTATCTATTCAACCTTATATGTGAGAAACTTGGATATTTGGTGTATAATTGTTTCAACTTACATGGACATACATAAATAAGTTTTTGTTAAAATTTGTAACTTTTTAGACAACTAATAATAAACTAGATTCACTAGTTGGTTCTAGTCTAGTTCTATTCCAATCTAGTCTAACCCTTAGGGTTGGTTCCAGTTTTTGTTTTGATAACCTTAACTAAAATATGAAAATTTTAGAAGTGAACCTAGTCACGAGGTAAGATGAATAGAAGAGAGTTGAGATAAATGACGTATTAGTGAGTTACAGACAGAACTCTAAGGGAAACAAAATCATAGAGATATCCCTCTCATCAATGACTTAAGTTAAGAGTAAAAGAAGAATGAGTTTTGTAATGGTGACATGAATGGAAATGGAAATGCATGTACATGAAAGAAATGGCTAAGCACGTAGCATACAAAAGCATAAAACCAGAATGATGGCCTTGTCCAAAATTTAGACAATAAAGTGTTGATGTTTTGTACCTTAGGTAGGTACTTTTGCAGAGACCTAAGTGTCTAGGGCTGTCGAAGTTGCCTAATATACCATTAACCTTAGAAATTACTATAGTGATTAAAGTAATTTCTTTTATAAAATCCACATAGTCGACTTCGACATTGTGCAGGGTGTACAATGGGTAGCTTTATTGCAAGCATTCACAACGAGGCTAGGTGGTAAACACCACTAAATAAAGTTCATAGGTATCCCTACCCCAACACTAGGCCAAAACCATACTTCCTCTTTTCTGGCCACACGCAAGAGGGTCACAAAGTTTTCTGAATTGCTTGACCTAGAGTTTGATTTTTGTCAAGATTCAAAGCATATGAGTTAGGTGGAATTGTCTACCCTGAAAATTGAGAAATATGAATGCATTGAGGTAAAATTTATTTTATAGTTATATAATCTTTTAAGAGATTCCCTTGAACCCCTAGTGAAAATACTCAAATTAGCTCATTCCCTATTCCCCAAAGTCGTAACACTTGGGGAATATGAAGCTCACTTAAATGCTTGCTAGTTCCAAGTTTGATTTCGAAATGCTTTAGAATATTTCTCTGCATTTTTTGAATCTATGGTGGCCAACATGGCAAGGGATAGTGCTAAGAGGCTAAACATGGAGAATTTCTTCTTCACAGAGAAAATAACAAGACTTGTAGCTTTTGAGGGAGCCAGAAGAAAAATAAAACTGGAAGGAAGGGATTTGTGGCATATTCTGATGGAATCAGCAGGATTCAAATTTACCAATTTAATTCATTATGCAAGGAGCTAAGCTTGAATTATTCTCTATAATTATTGTGAAGCATATTGTCTACATGAATCCTTGGGTTTCCTCTCTTTGGCATGGCAAATTGGCCCCTCCTCATCGTCTCACACTGGTGCTATTGCTAGCCTCTAAGAATCTGGTAATCCATTGTATAGTGCCAATTGATTATTAAGTATACATAGAACATTTGCTGCATCTAGGATGGAAATAAAATTATGCTTTGTGTACATATGTACACATTGTGACTGTAAATAAAGGTTATATCATGATCATGTGAATATGTATGTAATTTTTCTCCTCCCTCTTTGCTTTAGTAATTTTAGCTCTAGCACATGTCATCCATCCCTTGGCAAACAATTTTTAGCTGGGTAGACCAATTATTTCTTGTAGGCAGTAGGCAACGGTGTGGAATGATTGACCTCTACCATTGCCAGAGGTGCATGACAACTATGTAACCCTGGATTAAATCAAGGGCTTAGGAAAAGAAGGGATTGAGAAAAGTCTCTCGTCTCATTCTTCCTTGTTTCTCACCCCTCTCAGTTATTCCTAGTTTCTCTTCAATTATATATGCAGAGCAAGTGTTGCAAAGCCTCCTTGCCTAAAAATTGAAGTCTCTGTTTTATGCAATGTCCCTGAAACCGCTTATGTATCCATAAATTTCTATTTTAAATAATAACAACTCTGAATGCTTTCTTTCAAATCTGCAAACTATCTATTGATTGGTTTGCCTTGCAATTTCTTTGCTTTCTGAGATATGTTTTACCTTTATCATCAGAATTTTCAGAAGTATTGGTGTTTTGAGAAGCCATGTTGATTGTAAGCTCTTATTATGTAGCACCCAGTCTGAAAATTTCGTTGAGGAAAATAGAGTAGCACTGGGATACATTCTTTATGAAAGCTTATGATGCAGATTCTCTCATCTTCCAGCAAAAAAGAATGGTAAAGATGATTCAATATTAAAATAAATGAAGGGAATATTGGCATAGTTGAATTTAACCATCCATACGAGTTGAACAGTTGAACTCGGCTCGTTTGTTGAAAATGTATTAGATATTTCACTACTTAAAAAGATACCTCGAGAATTAAATGTTATGAAGCCAAATTGTTGTCACAAAAGTATCCTACCACTAAAAATAGAATCCACCATGGCTTCAAATAAGTTGCAGTAAACCCAGAGCCGTGGAATTAAATAGTGCATAATCTAGAAATGCTTATGTCATCAAAGTAGCTAAAATATAGATACACATTTGCCATGAAGGCAGCCCCGGTATTTGACATAAATTTGAGCATATAACTCATGGCATCCTTTACGTCATCTTTGAAAGAACCCTAAGAAGGTGGGAAGCTGGGTTTTTGAGTTTTGGATTTTGTTGCAGATATTGGTCAAGGGTTTGTGGAGTATATGAGGGTTTTGTTGTTGGGTTTTTGGGGTTTTTTTCTAAAGGATTTTTTTGTAGAGGGTGCGAGCATGGAGAGGGCTGAGCAACTGGACTTCGATGGCATTACAGGCATGAGGAAGCCACGGAAATTTTTGGTAAGGAAGCTCAGATCAGGAGGATCCCATGCAACGTTTCTCAATGAGTATGAGCATTCGTCATCGTCGAATTCCCTGCCCTCAGATCCTCAAAGTGCTGGATATGTTGATAAGGGTTTGAACGAAGAACCTAGTAAGTATTCTAATCCTCAGTCTCATGGTGATGATTACAAGAGAAGGCTAGGGAGAAGTAATAGCAAGGGTAAATTTGAAATTGGGAAGGATGATTTTGGTAAAAGTAATAAGTCAGCTAGTTACAAAAGGGCTGGTGGAGATGATGAATGGGTGCCCAAGAGGGATGAAATGAAGAGGGTTCGGAGGGATGCTGTAGATCATAATGGAAAGCATTCCAGCAAGATCCCAAATAATGATAGGAATCATGACATGAAGTATGATAGAGGGGTTCCAAGCCTCAGGAGTATAAGTGGAGTAAGAGGCCTAAGAAGTCTTTCAAGGAGAAAAGCCACAGGTATGGGTTTCATTATGAGAGGGATTCCAAAGAGTATTTGACTGGGGAGAAAGTCGAGAAGGAAAGGGGAAGATTTGGTGAAACATTCAAGCGGAAGCGGCACTACGATGATTTAGATTGTTCGAAGCAGTTTCGTGATGGTGGGATGGATAGGAATAATTCTTATGAGAGGAATGGTAGTCACAATAGATTGGACCGTGATCATGAAGGGGACTAGGATAGGAATAGGGATCGAGATGTGCAGGGAAATGTGAAAAGCAGCAAAGATGGCCAAGGCCCCAGTCATGTTCACAAAAATCTGGTTAGGGGATTGAGTGTAGGTGGGTCTTCGAGGGATTGGTGTAATTCTGATGGGCACAAAGTGCCGAAGAGAAGATCCTTAGGTTCCCACAATCTGAGTCAACCAAAAGGAGCAGTGCACTTTGGGCACAGTAGAATGATAGATGGAGGTAGGAGGGAAGAAGGGCAGACTATAGATAGTCGTCATGCAGGACAATGAAAATCGGCTAGCGAAGGTCAGAATGGGGGACAAGTCAAAAAACCGGTTGGAGGAAGAACCACTCATAACAGGTATTCTGATATGAAGTCTTTGGATAAATCAGTGCTACGACAAGATGATCCACCTTCTCAAGAGGATTGGTTGACAAAGGTGAAGCTTAAGGTAGGTGGAGTTACTCATACTATTCATGAAAATTCTAGTGGCAATCCAGAAGGAACTGAACAGAAGGGTTTGGAAGTCTCATATGCATGTTGCAATCCAAGAGGAACTAAACAGAAGGGTTTGGAAGCCTCATCTGCATCTGGGAAGCCTACACAAGCAACTGAAGGTGGGAGATAGTGTTAGAGACTTATTCTACAGGTATAATTTGGGCATATGATGTATAAACAAATTTATATCATCTTTTAATTATTCTTTTATTGTTTAGTACCATCTAAACTACAACGAAATCATGTGCGATTGATGCCATTCGTTCAATCCCATTGAACAAAACTATGGTCAATTCAGGGTAATTTCTCTTTTATGTCACTGGTACATGCATATGAGCCTTGGTAATATAAAAATCCCTACTAACATTAACTTTGCTGGTGACTTTAGCTTAACAACCTTTCATACATCTACCAAGCTATGAAGTATCATATACTAGTATTTGCCTTTGTGCAGTGAGAGTAGTGAGGTGCTTTGCAGTGTAGGAATTTATAGGGTAAGTTCCTCAGACATAACACCATATCACACCACTCACAAACCGATCACAGATCAATACACCAGTACTTTTGACGTGGTTAAAACCCTGAAAGAGGGAAACAGTCCACGGCTTGAGCCAACGCAGCCACTTTAGGCAATTTATTAATGAAAGAATGAAATTTTACATAAGCTTCTCTCATGAAAAGTTAACCTACAAATGACCCTCCATGCTCTTTAAGTAGAGATCATCGACCAATCTGGTGTTAAGCCACAAATTAGGTGTCGGTAATATCGAGGAGAGAATGAACCGTCGGATCACTACATATAGTGACCGTCAGATTGTTAGTTACAAAAGTACAAAGTAAAGAAACACACTTTACCTAACTCTACAGTAGACCAAGTTATACTTAAATATTTCCTATGTGTCGGAATATCCTAACATCCCCCCTTAAGAACAACTTGGGATAGGATTGAAGGATTTACAAATATGACACAATAGGAGAAGGAAGGAGGCACTAGAGCCTATCCCCCCTTAGTGAGAACTTCCTGAACTCCAAGCATATATCGAAGTTTAGTGAACTTCGCCTCTGTGAGAGCCTTTGTGAAGATGTCTGCAACCTGATCATCTGTTGAACAATATTGCACTTCAAGAACATGGTCATGAAAGAGTTTTCTGATGAAGTGCATGTGTAGTTCAATGTGTTTGCTGCGCTAATGCTGGAATAGATCTTTGCATAGCTGAATGGCACTTTTATTATCACACCAAAGTGTGGTTGGATGCTACTGCTCAAAGCCAAATTCTGATAGGATCTGACGAAGCCACAAGGCTTCCCTACTAGCTTCCACGGCACCACAATACTCTGCTTCTGCTGACGAAAGAGAAATGGCAGCCTGTTTCTTACAAGCCCATGTAATAGGTCCTGAACCAAGAGTGAAGACATAACCGGCAGTAGATTTCCGATCATCAGGGTCACCAGCCCAATCAGAATCAGTGAAACCAACTAATAGAGGAGTTGCTTTGGCACTGTAATGAATCCAAAACTGTACTGTACCTCGAACATAACGAAGTATTCTTTTAGCTGCTTTCCAATGACTTTCACGGGGGTTTTGCATAAAACGAGCAACAAGGCCAACAACAAAGGAAAGGTCAGGACGAGTATGGGTTAAATACAAGAGTTTTCCTACAAGTTGACGGTATAAGGTAGCATCAACTTCAGGAGAAGTACAAGATACTGAAAGTTTGACTCCAGACTGAAAGGGAGAAGGAGCTGGCTTACAATCTTCCATGTGAAAATGACGAAGAATATCACAAGCATACTTGGACTGGGAAAGGGAAATACCCTCCTTGAATTGCAAGACTTGAAGACCGAGAAAATAGTGTAAGTGTCCTAAGTCTGTCATTTCAAATTTCTTTTTAAGGCTGGACTTCACATGGTTTATAAGGTTGGGATCACTACCAGTAAGAATAAGATCATCAACATAAAGAACAAGGATGATAAGAGAGTTGCCCACTTTCTTGGTGTAGACAGTATTGTCAGAATAACACCTAGAAAAGCCAGATTCTAAAAGAAAGCTATCCATTTTGGCATACCAAGCCCAAGGAGCTTGCTTGAGACCATAAAGAGATTTCTTAAGTCGACATACAAGGCTGGAGTCTGTTTGGATGAAGCCAATGGGTTGTTCCATATAGATTTCTTCATGCAAGTCCCCATGCAAGAAGGCAGATTTAACATCCATCTGATGGACTTCCCATTTTGAAGAGGCAGCAAGGGAAAGAACAAGCAGATAGAGTTCATTTTGGCAACAGGGGAGAAGGTTTCAGTGTAGTCAATGCCTTCAACCTGTGAAAATCCTTTAGCAACAAGACGAGCTTTATGTTTATCAACTTTCCCATCTGGTCCATACTTGGTTCTGTAAACCCATTTACATCTAACAAGTTTGGGTCCCTTTGGTAGAGGAACAAGATCCCATGTATCATTTGCCAATAATGAAAGATATTCTTCATTCGTAGCTGTGTCCCAATCTGGATGGCCTGAAGCTTCTACAAACGTGTCAGGATCCTAATTCGCTGAAGTTTGAGCCAGTAAAGAAGAGGCTCTTTCAAACTGAGAACGTGTACGTCGCTGATCTGTAGGATCACCGGCAAGATCACCTGCTGCATCCCGAGTAGCACGGACACATCTTGGAAGTTGAAGATCCTGAGAAGGTGGGGGAGGATTGTCATCCTCACTTTCATCATCTGAAGAAGAAATGTTTTCAAAAGTAGAAGAGATAGGAAGAGGTGGCACATCCGCTAGACTAGGCTCGCAGGCCGATTTATTTTCAGCAAACTTTACATCTCTTCTAATGATAACATTTTTGGACTTAAGTGGAATAAGTCTATAACCTTTTCCATCTTCAGAATATCCAACAAAAGTACATTTCTCACTCTTAGGTTCTAAAGCTTTATGCTTTTCATCTGGAATATGGGCCCATGCTTCACTTCCAAAAACACGAAAGTGACTTACATCTGGTTTAATAGAACTCCAAGCTTCTTCTGGAGTGATATTCTTTAGAACCTTAGTAGGAGTGCGATTTATTATATAATTTTCACAATTAATTACTTCGACCCAAAAACTAAGACTGAGTCCTTTAGATTGCAGCATACAATTAGCCATTTCCTTTAAGGTGCGATTTTTCCTTTCAGCTACACCATTTTGTTGTGGAGTGTATGGAACAATATGTTGCATTTGAATTCCATTTT
>APFE030335485.1:0-33036 GCA_000404065.3 Pinus taeda | reverse complement strand
CATTTGCAAAAGGAACGCCTTACCAGAGCCTATCGGAAACTCAGACCACTCCGATATGGTCCTTACACCATTACCAAGGCTGTGGGAGAAAATGCATTTGAGCTCAGCATTCCCCCATTCCTTTGCCTGCACCTAGTATTCAATGTGGACTGCCTTTGACCATACTTTCCACCATTACTAGACACATCCGACATTGCAGAAAAACTCACACCCACAAAGTTAAATCCAGATTGCATGGAACAAGCTGCAACTGATGGGATCATGGACACATAGATCAAGCACACTCGCCAGTAGAATATCCAACTGTATTGAGTTGTCAAAATAGGCCAACTCCTTCACCAGGGCAAGTGGCTCAACAGGGACCAAGTTCAACAGAAGTTTCTTCATCTCATGGAGGAACTCAACGCAATGGGGATCATTGCTTCCTAAGGGGGGAGGAATGATCCAGGTGGATATTGGTGGCCACCTACCAAGTCCACTTGGACCCCCACCATTTTTTGTTTCAGTTTTTTAGTTTCCTTAATTATAGCACAATTTACTATTTTTAGCAGTTTTTCGGGTCCTGAACTTCCAGAGCCATTTTGAGGCCCTAAACGATGTTTTTTGGGAAAACTGGGAGCAACATGGATCCATGGACTGATGTTTCTCTTCCCAAAGTTGTAGTTCTCGGATAGATCTTTCTAACAAGATACTTTGCACGTCAAACAGAGATCGTATGTCAAAGTTATGACCCCGAGAAGTTGATGTGCCAATTTACTTAAACGGGTCCCACAGTTTGGCATTTCATCTTCTAGGGTTAGGTTTTTAGATGTTTAGGGTTTTCCATTGTTTCTCAACAATAAATAGGCCTTCGAGCCTCATTGTAACACAGGTTAGAGGCAGGTAGCTGCCACATCTCTTCTCAGAGATAAGCTACCATCGCCCTAGTTGGTTTATTTTCATTGTTGTTTGTAAGCATATTTCAGTATTTTACATTAATGATATGAAGTATTATTTCCACTGCATCTTTGTGTTTATGGTTATCTCTGTAATTTGTTGTGTTCCTGTTTAAATCTGGATCAAACGATTTCCCTAGAAACTGCGAATCAAAGAGATGGATTCCTTCACACATGTGAGTTGCTAGAGAGAGATAGTAGAGAGAGAATTCAACCTTCTTCTTCATCCTTTGTTCTTCTTTTCCTTTACTCACTAGCCCATAAATGACCTTGAGAGAGGAATGAAAATTGCCCAAATGAGGAGCTCGAGCTACCTTTGTATAATAGTTTGTCTAGGGTGAATGGATATGTCTCTTGGCCATGGTTGACTTGACTTGGAGGGAAGCCAACTTGTCACTTTTGGAGCCAAAAATTTCATTTTAAAAATTCAAATTTACATATTTTAAGAGTCGCAATGGGAATTTGACTCAAAATATATTTTCCTTTGACTCAAGAATTTAAAATATTCTTTACACTGATAAATATAATTACATCAAGTGACCACAAGTACATTATGAAAATTGACCATAGTTACAAATTAAACACTCTCTCTTAACTGAGGAGGTATTCATAATCAATGGCATAGAATTGTTCAAATTGAACAAATTTCTCTAAGGAAAAGGCTATCTATTATTACAAACATCATCATCCACTAGCAAACATATATGGGGCGATACCAAACCAATGAAAATGTCATCAACATATCATGACTCACTCCTCTAGAGTGATCGGTCCTCGAATCCCATGGCCACAATCTAGGCCAAAATGTTGAGACCCTCAACTAGCAAGCACACATGTACCATTCCTGGTGAGCACTCTGGGCCAAGACCTCAATCAACCCCTTCCTGGTGGTTGGTGATAAGGTCTAGATGTTGAACCATACCTCACTCCACCCTACCTGGTGTGCATCAAGGTCCAAGATATCACTACACCCTTCCGGTGTGTGATCAGGGTTCAGATGTTGAAGGACCTCACTCCACCTTGCCTGGTGTGTGATCAAGGTCTAGGACCTAACTCCACCATTCCTAGAGTGTGATTAGGGTCCCCCCCCAAGAGACACTCACTCAACACTGTTTGTTGAGCCCTTTTGGTCTCTTGGACCCTTTCTCCTTTTTGGGAGAATGTTCATCTGTGCTGTAGACAAATCAACACTCCATCTCAACAAGAGGGGTGATCTCCATTAGCCCCAACTTGTCTTCTCCCTCTTTCTAGGAGAATCCTCTAGCTATGAACCACACCTTGTATTTGTCAATACTACCATTTGTAGCATGCTTTATCTTGTAGATCCACTTGGAAGTCACCATTGATTTCCCTTCAAGCCTTGGCACAATTTCCTAAACATCATTTTTCATGATTTATTGGTACTCCTCATTCATTGCTTCCTTCCACACCTACTGACAAATTTCTTCTTCACATGTGGAAGGTTCTTCATCAATGAGTTTTTTCATGAGAGTTGCAAAGTTGGAAAACCTCTTAGGTTTCTTAATTTCTCTATATGTGCCATCAAGAGATGCATGCCCTTTCGCCCCTTTTAATTTGGATCTAATCCATGTGTAGAATTTCCATGAAATTCTTCAACTATTATAGTGAACAATCAAAAATTGAAAACTAGTTTCTTTTCACTAAACCACACAATTTATCTACTTCTAATTTGCATTGGAATAGAACAAAATTAAAGACACATTCACACACAATTAAACACAATAATTTTCTAGGGAACCCAACTGGGAAAACCCTCTGCTTGATAATTTTATTGATAGAAAAACTGAACAATTGATCTCTTACAAAATACAACTGTTTCAATCATAAAGACACACTTGTCTTTCCTACTTGATCTAGGCTTGAAACGCTTGCAAGACTATTGATCTCTATTTCCCTCTACCAACCTGTACACAAGCTTCTTTGTACACTCTTCTCTCACAAGCTCCATGCACAAACTTGTGCTTCCTATTGCTTGGTCTCACCAACTTGTGCTCACCAAAACAATGATTAAACTTTTGCTTTCATTCCTCCTTTTAAAGACAATTCAAATGGTTAAAATTAGTGAGTTTTCTAATTAAGGAAATGAACTTGATCTTTTATAGCTAACAAAAGTCAACAAAACTAGTTAACTGGATCCTCCTAAAATTTAGGAGGCTAACTCCACTTAAGCTTTCAATTCCCAATTTAACTCACGCTAAAAGAATAAAACTTGACCTTCAACTTCAACACATTAGTTAATTTCCTCATGAACTCCTAATTTTTAGGGAACCTCCTAAATTTTAGGAGCTCGGACATGCACAAGAAGGAACTCAAGTTTGACTCCTTGAATTAAGGCACAAATTAAGGAATCAATTTCTCGCTACTAATTTCAACACCATGTTGGTCTCTTCTTGATCTCTAGAACTATGATTGATTTTGTAGGATCTTGAGACCCTTTTGGCCTTCTTCTATATTATATAAAACTCGAGTGTTCCTCCTTTGAGGCTTCCTATTTAATTTCTTCCAAAGAATCTACGGAGTCTTCCTTAGACCTCCAATATGCTACTTCTCATCAAAGGTGACATCTCAACTAATCTCAATTCATCGTTGTTTTAGAATGTATATTCTATAGAGTTTTGAAGATTCACTATATCCAACAAATATGCCTTTCTTTCCTAAAGGCTTAAGCTTGTTTCTCTTATCCTTAGGAACATGAATATACATAGGAAAACCAAATATTCTCATGTGCCCAACCTTTGGCTTCCTTTCGGAGAAGGCTCCTTCAGGAGTCCTACCTTACATTACTCTATGAGGACTTCAATTCTGAATGTGCACAATTGTCTATGATGATCCACCCCATAAGAATAATGACAAGTCCAAATCACACATCATGGCCTCGACAAATTCTTTAACTGATCTGTTCTTTCATTCTTCTACACCATTATGTTGTGGATTATCGGGAACATTAGCTCCCTCTTAATCCCAACTTGTTTGCAGAAAGCGACAAGCTCCTTTAAGGTGTATTCTCCTCCATTGTCAGATCTTAGTATCTTGATCTTTTTACTTGTCAAGTTTTCCACTTCAGCTTTGAATTCCTAGAACTTGTCGAATACCTTGTCTTTTGTCTTCAAGAGATATATCCATGGATTCCGGGAGAATTCATTAATGAATGTCACGTAGTAAAACGAACTACCAAGCAATTTTACAAGCATCAGACCACATACATCAAAATGAATCAAATTCAAATCTTCTTTAGGTATATTTTCATTGTTTGGAAATGGTTTCTTGATGTTCTTCCCAAGAGCACAACCTTTGCATACACCATCATTATTTATTTTTAGTTCAGGAACCTCTAAAACTATTTCAATTAATTTAGGCAATGCTTTAAAATGAATATGTCCATACCTTACGATGCCATAACTCACTTGGATCTTTTTCATCATGTACTAGTGCTTGAACTAATTGACTCACATGTCTATACAGTCTTCCATCACAAATCTAAATAACCCTAGCATCATCTATACTAGAGCCTTTCGACCACATAAGTACTTTGCCATCCAAAAAATAAATCCATCTCCTTTATCTTCTAAACAAGAAGCAAATACAAGGTTCTTCTTCAAACCTAACACATAAAGGAAATTGCTAAGATGAACATTGCTACTAGATTCTAGCTCTATGGATGCTTTTAAACTTCTTTGACTGCATAACTGACATTGTCTCCCAATTCAACCTTTTGAGATAACTTCTTCTCTGAAATGATTGAAATATTCTCACACTCTTCAGTCACGTGTCTTGATGCTCCATTGTATACCAAACACATGTCATCATAATCTGCAAAGGAACCTATCAAAGCAAAATAGTAGAATAAATATTTTACACCTTTGGGCTTCTTTGAATTTTGTTGTGAATGCATGTTGTTTCCTTTTTATTTTCTTGTTAGACATATTAGGAAAATCTCTCTTGAAATTTCCATATTATTGACACCCTTAACATTGAATTTTGTAAGTCTTCTTCTTCTTAGAGGAAGAAGATCCTTTCTTGTGTTGAGGTCCAAACTTCTTCTTTCCCTTACTCTTGAAGCAAGTTGTAAGGGCTTTAACTTCTCCATCTTGATTGTCTCTATTCATAAATCTTTCTTCTTCTTGAGCACATGATATCCATAATTTATCAAATGAAGGATCTTCTTTCCAACTACTTATGCCTGTTGCAAATGCATCCCATGATCTAGGGATACCATTGAGTGTTGTAATAATAAGTTATTGATCATAGATAGTTTGTCCAATGGTTAAGATTGGATCTCTTATTTTCAAAACCATCACGAAGTATGGATCCACAGTGTCATCATTAGTGATTATTTTATTTCAGAGCTCATTCTTCAAACTCATGGACTGACCAACATTCTTGATAGTGTAGATACTTATTAGGGAATCATACATCTTGTTGGAGGTAACGTGCTTTGCAAATGTAGGGAATAAGATATCTAATAGATTCCAGTATTAGACTCACGACAGTAATATCATCCTCCTTAAACTTCTTTTTTTAGCTGCATCATTCGATTCAATAGTCATTGTTGTTACAATATCCAACACTTTGTTTTTGGAAAGAATAAGATCTATTATGAATTTTCAAGCTCCAAAGTTTGGTGGTCCCTCTATCTTGTTTTCGGATTTCATGGAAGAAGCCATAGATGTCAAATTACAAGAAGTAATTTAATAAAATTCTCCTCTAGGGTTTCTACAAAAGTGATCTCAATGTATCTTCCTTTTGTCACCAAAGCTCTGATCCCATGTTAATTTTCTAGTGAGATTAGGGTTAGCACAATATTTCTAAAATCTCAATAATTACTTTTGATGTAAACCTCATTTTATCTTGTTTCAATTTATCATTCAACAACTATACTTAAAAAATTCAATAATAGAGAACAATATAATAGTAGAGATCGCAGTGCACAGAAGAGAGAGAAGATTTACCTTGGGAATACCCACAACGGGGAAAAGACCAATAACCTTTTCAATAGATGAATTATTCTTTTTCAAACTTGGTATTCTCCAAGTCAAGTCACCAAAATATGATTATGCACTTCTAGAATTTTGACCCTCTTGCAATACCAGTGTCCCCAAAATTTCAGCTCTGTAGCAGTTGCCCCAGTAACCCTAGAAAATTTTTGCCCCCCTGCAACAGTTTCCCTAGAAACTATGAATCATAGAGAGAGATTCCTTCACATGTGCCAGTTGTTAGAGAGGTATAGGAGAGAGTTTTCAACCTTCTTCTTTGTCCTACTTCGTCCTTCTTTTCCTCCACTCACTAGCCTAGTAACTATCTTGAGAGAGGAATGTGAATTTACCAATTGAGGAGCTTGAGTTACCTTTATCTAGTAGTCTTTCTAGGGTGAATGAATGTGTCTCTTGGCTAGGGCCAACTTGACTTGGAGGGAAGTTGACTTGTCACTTTTGGAGCTAAAATTTTCATTTTAAAAATTCAAATTTACATCTTTTAAAAATCACAATGGGACTTTGAATCAAAATATTTTTTCCTTTGACTAAAGAATTTATAAATATGCTTTACAATGATAAATATAATTACATAAAGTGACCATAAGTACATTATGAAGACCGACCATAGTTACAAATTCAATAGGCCCAACATATACAAGGATAATATGAACAAATATGAGCAACTGTTGCAAAATCATGAATGTAGAATCTGAACTTTAGTTAGATAGTCTAACAAATGGAGGGAGGAATGTTATGAGTTCTTATAAGTATGTATCTTCAAAACAAATTGAGAAAAGAAATCATGATGGAAAAGACTCGAGATATACTAGTTTAGGCCCATGTTAATACTGAATCTATCAAGCACCAAGAGGAATAAAAAAGAAATTGAGATGCAAGTCTCTCACTGTCTAAAATATTCAATGCTAAAGCTCATCATGTCACTTGTGGAGTTGAACTTAGGTGAGGAGGATAACGATCATTCCTTCGATACATTATATATATTAATAATTGTTTTGTATTCATTTCTTAATCTCATTTCTTACATTACACTTTTTTAATAATATTTTTGATTTATAATCATTAATGTTACACATCTCATCCAAATTGGGTTATTGTTTAATTTAAAACATTATATTATATTTTGAAATAATATATGGGACTTCCTTTCTCTAGAGAGTAATCAAAAATAATTTGAGATATAAATATCTTGGTGCTAAAAGAACTTGAGTTAAGATGAATCTATGCTTGTGCATTTGTATTCTTTTTCCAAGGAAAACTCATGGGGAAACCCAATGGATGCTTCCCCACATTTGTGGATGGCATCCCTAGTAAACCAGTATGCATAGGCTACAATCTTAGAATAAAACTAGTTGAATTCCCAACAACGTTGGTGACAACTGGTTGAGCTAACCCCTTGAGTTTTATTTTTCCAAAAAACTTCTTTTAAACTCTATTATGAAATCAAAATTATAGAGAGATTTATACAAAAAAAAATTATGCCTCAATTGTATCCTCCATAAGGTCACAATCAAAACAATCCCCTATAGACTACTAACATAGTGCATGGGGAATACACACTCTCAAGGCTTACATAAATGAAAGAAAGGCCAAAATCATACCCCTAAACCATGTAAGGGAATTGAAACCACCTTGAAATGGGAACAAAAACTCAAGCCAAGACATAAATTAGGACACTACAAAAACCAACAACCCAGTCATAGGTCAATACTAGACCTTATGAGCAGATTTGACAATTAGGAGATGCCATAACACAAAAACTTATTCTTCAACAAGTAGGTCCAATCTTATTTTTATCCACAAGCAAATCCCTAGATAAATAATGCCTCAACAACCCTGATGGGATGAGATCTATGGACATGAGACTGAAAAAATAAACCATATTTACTACAATGAGCATAAATAAACAACCCATAATTACCATACACAAATGTGGCATGAAGGAACAACATAACAAACATAGATTGAGGGTTTGCCACAAAAGGATACCAATAATAAGCAATGGAAGAAGTGATAGGGTCAAACTTGTATCCATCATGAGAAAACCATAAGCCATGACTAGTAGTTAAGCAACCACAAAACCAATCCTCCATTGACATTGTTTGTTATGGCTTTTCGAAGGAATCCATGATGGTATGGAAAGTGGAATGATGGTGTTAAGAAACACCCTTAAACAATGAAACAACTCTTCATAAGAAGGTCCCACTGAGCACAATGCAATATGTCTAAGAAATGTGTGTATTATGCATTGTGAATGAGGCTAGAGTGCCATCAATAAATAGTATTAGGGTTTACCTTAAATACCTAAAAGCATGGCACTAAATTACTACAATAACCACTAAAACAATCAATCATAAATTTAGTCGTCTCAAGGGTCCAAAAAACCCCTAAAGTTGGGGTTACATTTAAATATTCCTACATTAGCCCTTAAAAACAACTTGGAGTATCTATGAAGGTGGTATTTGTTATATTAGTGCCCCTCAAATAATATTTTTTAGGGCTAGGCACATGCATGGTAGATTTGGGTTCTTTACTTATAACAATGTGGTGCCACACTGAGCATATCTGTGCGAGGTTGATTTCCTTGTAGCATGATGATTTGTAGAAGAGATAGTAGTAGGTGAGTACACTATTGTGTGCACCACTACTTTAGTAGGCTTACAACATTGAGACCACATGCATGCAACATCTATACATATGAAGGGATAATGTTATCCTTAGATTCTAGTGTTAGGAGATAAAGGATCATTTTTTTGTGGCTTTACTATTTTTGAATATGTGGTATAATTGAAGATAAAGACACATGCATTCATTCATGTTGAACACTCTAATTCAAAACACCTTAAGTTAGGGTTTTCTTATTTAGGTAAGGTGCATGTAGTGTAATTAAGGGCACAAATTTCAAGGAGGATGCATGCTTGCATGCCTTATCTTTTCCATTGAGATGTTGTTGTGCATGTTTCCAAATTCAGTGTACTTGCTCTTCTACTTAGTCTATGAAGGAGAAGGCAAGGGTACAGGCTTAATTCATCAATTTTTCATTTTTCCTATAACATATTTCAAATTAGAATTAATGAGAAAACAATAACAATGTTTGAAAATCCATCTAATTTTTTATTTCTTTTAATAGTGATTTAACAAGTACATTGTGATTATGGCACTTCTTGCTTAATAACAATGATGCTACTGATGATAGAACTTTTTTTCATTCTATTTTTTTTGTAGTGTGTGTTTATATAATTTAGCATTGTTAAAACCATAGTTTTGAGTGGCTTTTAGCTTTCATCAATCTACTGGTTTAAGAATTCTTTTAATGTAAAGTTTGTTTACTATGGTTTAGAAAACCCAACACTGTATTAAAGTGTAGTTTCTAAAATCTTCTAAGTTTTTGCATAGAGAGGAAAGTTATCTTGAGTAGAGAGTTGTTAGGGGTTTCATTGGGTAGTATTTCTAAGCTTTAGTGATAGAAGAAAAAGTTTATCAGTGATTGACACATGGAATTGAGAAGAGTTGTGGGGTGTATACTATTTTTAATCAAATAATTGTAGTTGGTATCTTGTTTGAAGCATGATGCAATGATGATAACTCCCAGTATGTGAGAGAGTTATATGTTGGAGGGAGCATACAATTTTATGTTGTAAAGGTTGAGACTGTAAAACCTCGTGGATATGGTAGACTTATGATACCTTGAGGAGAATGTGGTTGCATTGCTTAAATATCCCAAAGATTGGTAGAACATGACAAGAAGATAATAAATGTGAAGCTAATAATGTTGGATTTGGTGAAGCATCACCTCATCCCTTATATTGTTAGGGAAAATGTTTTTCAAAGACATGTATATTTCCTTGGGAACCTTGTACCAGAGTGTGATCTAGGAAGATTCTCTTGAAGAAAAATTCCACCTATACGTGCATGAGAAAAATGGATACAATAACAAGCTATCTCATGAAGATATCATATCAAAAGGACTGGATTGTTGCAATTTGGGATACAGTTGAGATAATGAGCTAGTTTGAATTTCTCTAAATAAATATAGTCCATCATGGCACAACTTTATCCAAGTTATTTGTGGTTAGGAGAATTTACTTCAACGTGAGTAGTTATAAGATGCTTTCATCATAGAGTAAATGAGTCTACAACAAGTTTTAGTTGTTTATGAGGATATTTCAGACCTAGTCCTCATTAGGAAGGTGAGGAAGGGAGGTCCAAAGAAATGGATTCAAGAATGGTTAGAAGAAGAAGGTAGATTCAAGATATTCTAATCAACAAAAGAAGGATTCAAGCCATGTCAATTGTTTCAACCATCAACACGCACAACCATGATGCTTCTTTGTGTTTTGGGAAGAAGGGGAAGGGTAAATGATGACAACTATACCACCCATTATTTTGTAATGTACTTGTGCACATTTTTTATAGGCTTGGCCAAAGGGCCAATGCATATAATATAACTAATGTACACCATGTTAATTACTAATATAATACACAATTGGCTACACAATATATGGATGAAAATAGTATGCCAGGGGGATATGACTCCATGAGAGGGGGTTAAGGGGTCCCAAGGGGAGACAAGGCCAAAGTTGTGAGATAAAATAATATTTTATTATATTCTAAAGTACCTTAACCTTAGAGAAAACTCAACCTTGATAAAAGTGCCCAAGTAGTGGGGAAAATGGTTCTCCTTGTGCCAAGTGGCAATTCGTTTGCATACACATAAAATACATGCATTTGTGAGTTAGGGGGTTCTCACTTGGCCATTCTCACCCACCTATTCGAATTGCATCATTGAGTACTTGGCTATGGTATGAGTGCCATAGTAGAAAATATGAAGCTTGAAAGGTATGGAAACTGGTATGCACATGAACTAGTGTATAATCGCCATTTAGACATCCCTATGTCTAGCAATTGAGATTCTCGTAGCTGGCCTATACTATGTCTCTAATAAGAGGTGAGATAGCCTATTGTACTACCTTGCAGAGAAGGGGATGCCCTTTTAGGTTGTGTGGGTTGAAGGGGAGAAGAGAGTTGGAGTTAGGATGGTTGTTTGAGTGACTAGTGGGGCTATTGGGCTGAGTTTCATAGGTACAATTTACCCTTGTGGTGTCATAGCCATATCTTGGGGGTGGCTTGTTGTTGAGAGATATAAAACATCATTGCCTAGGTTTGGGAGGAATGTCTTATGTCAAAATCAACTTATGATTTCATTAAAGATAAGTGTTTTTCTCTTATGTATGATTTAATGTGATTAATTATGTGTATTTTGTTATTATGTAAAATTGCTGCTAATATTTTAATATGTATCTTGTGTTACATGTATATGTTAATTAAGCTTGGTGGTATATCTTATTAGGCCTACATCTTTGTGCATATGCAGAGCGTAATCAATGTCATGGTATCAGAGTTTATAATTATGGAACTAAGATCCATGTGTGTGAAGAAAATTCTAAATTAAGATGTTCAGAGTCATTTTGAGGTAGTGTGACCCAACCTAGGGGTGACAAGGTACATTATAGAGAATTATCAGAGCTAACTACAATATTTTGCATACATGGACAAAGCCAACATGTTGAAAGAAAGGAAATTGTAGAGGTAGAATTTTAGTGGATGTTTGCAAAGTATTTGACCTAATTCCTTGTGAGCAATTGGGGAAAATTTCTAGGAAAATTGGAGACCAAGGCCTAGGGAGAAAAATCCTAAAATTTGAATATTCATTCGACCAATTTTTTGGTTACAAAATGTAATTGGAGAAAAAATGGGTAAAATCCTTTATTTTTTGGGTAAATTCCATGGATAAATTCATAAGGAAAAACCTAAATTGACAATTTCAAGGGTCAATTGTTTGAATGGGAAACAAATGTAGGTAACCATGGTGAAAATAGAAGTGATTGAGAGAAAAATTAGGAAAAGCCTCAATTTTGGGTGCATTGAGAGCTCAAATGGCTTAGAAATGGTTGAATTCATGCAAATAGAGGAAAAATTAGAGGGTGTAGAGCCAAATTAGGCTGAGGGAATCTAAATTGTAGGTTCCAATGAAAATTTAGGCTAGCTTTTGAAATTGGGTGCCATTGGAAAGAAATAGAGGAAAAATTGGGATTTCTCTGTATTAGCGATGTGGAGACCACATGTTAGGTGACATGGTAGTGCCACTGTGGTAGGTGTTTTGTTTCCATGTAGCAGGACCAGAGCCCTATGACATGAGGTGATAGGCTAGGGGATGATGTCATCAACCATGGGGGGTAGATGTCATCAACCATGGGGGGTAGATGACTAATGATTATGATTCATTGCTATATGATTGTTTATTGATAAAATTTTTGAAATTGTAAAATTGTTGCCACACTGATTCACCCCGCTTTTAGTGTGATGTTTGATCAAATATTAGGTAAAATGTAGAAAAAGACTGTGTGGTATTTTATAATTTAGATGTATATCATCTAGGATTTAGGAGTTTTCACCAACAATTATTTTAGGAATGTTTTCAAGTCATCTTAAGACAACCCTTGCTTATGTAGACGTTGGTTTTCAGTGATAACAAAGAGGGACAATGTTGATAAAAATTTTCATGCCCACCATGCATTCCTAAGTCAATCCTTGAGACTATAAAACTATAGTGTAATCACTAAAAAATTCCTTTTCAATGTTATTTGGATTTATCATATGTCCAATAAGAGTTTGGAGGTATTTCATACTTTCGACCGCTTCTTTAGTAGCTATAGACTTGAAGAAGGCCATTTGAATGCATCCCTTGATATGATCTGATGCAATCTAGTGTTTGTTTTTAGTTTTTAAGATTCATAAATTCTTCCAATGTTAAAAATCATCTTTCTTTTTTTTGCACTGACTTGAATTGTCTTATTATAAAATTTATGATGTAACTTTCACAATAATAGCTCAAATTTTTCTATCACTGCTTTATGTTTCAATCCCTTAAATTTCCTCCTATAAATTAACAAAAAGTAATGAATGGAATCATAACATATCCCCACCAACTTATCCACTATGACATTAAATTCCATATATTATTGATGGCATTAATGCAAATTGATAATGGTAAGAGAGGGTAAGCCCTCCTAAAACATGCTTCTTTATGCCACAATTAAATAATATTTTTTTCCATTAATGAGTATGGCTAGATAAATTTACTTCAGCATGTATTTTTTATTTTTGATATAAGGTAACAATATCTAACAAGAGCTGCATGTAGCGTTAGTCCTTGCCATGGCTGAGATATTAAAGGAATCCATGCTAACAGGTGTTAAAAAAGAAGAAGATAAAAATTGCTTTATGAAAGGACTCCATGACTTCATGTATGTTAAATGTAAGAAGAAATGAGTGCTTTATATTTGGCACATGGTCTTCTAAAAAAATATATACCTCATTACCATTGGTCTTGTGAAAACATGAGACTGACTAATTATTTTTTCGGAAAATTTGTGGATGGCAGACATAGGAAACTGGTCAACATATGCTAGTGCACCTAAACAAAGTTGATTCAATTTGGGAACTTTCTAGTACAAAAATAGCCTGTACTAGCCCAATGCCCAACAAAATTAGTGAGAATTGGTTGAGCTAACACTTTTTTTAACATTTTCCAACAAATCAGCAAATTAACATATAAGCATTGAAAAGAAAATGCACTGCACTACAAAAATGTTGCTTGAATTTCATTTAAAAACTTCATGAAAATTACAGGTAACAACATTCTTGTTATCTCTTAGTTACCATATTCCTAGGGGTGTAGGGTACAAGCTAGGAGCATCCTCAAAATCTGTGTGGTTTTTTACTTGTTAGTTATAATCTATCTTGCTCATAGATTTAGCCTACGATGGGCATAAAATAATTATTTATTAAAGGGACAAGTTCTATCAAATCCAATTTTGAGCACAAGACAACAAACTAACATCAAATGGATGTTAGTCTGGTCAACATAATATGTGCCTAAAAAAACATTATTCTGTGTAGCTCTTAAATGTCTTGGATAACATTACATATTGAACATAGTCTTCACCTTTCATAGGAAAGAAAAGAAAGAAAGTTGTCTCAATGCAAGTGTAAGGAAAATCTTACCTTGCTCAATAATATCTCTAAATTCTCATAACTCTATTCCACTTCATTTCCAGCCACTTCATAGTTGCAAGCAATACGTCAAAGGTCAGGTAATCAATGGAAAACATTGAAGAAGAAAGTTGAAATACTACAACAGGAATAAATTATGAAAGAAAGACAAATACAATAACTAGATAACCAATTCCTAAATAATGGCCATCAACAATTATCAACATACTTGTAGGTGCTATCGATTTCGTCAACCCACAAGAGCTATTGAACAAAGTGAGATTAAAAAATAAAACCAAATGCACCTTTGATTATGGCCTCCAAAAACCATAAAATCAAGAGAAAGATATAATCAATTTATAATAGGAAACAAGGAAGATTTATCAGATTTGGAAGGACATGAAAAAAACTGTTACATGTAAAATCTCCATATTTGCATGTTTGGTCAATCTACTTGATAGAAACCTTACTACCATCGTGCAACACTCCTTTATACAAAGAGCCAAAGATGAGGTAAAATTTATTATTTAAAGTATGAGCATTCAAACAATACTTCTATGGCTAATGGTTGCAGGCCTTTTACTAGTTATATAGCATGGAGAGCACACAACAAAAGAAATGGTGGTCGAGTTATTTCACAATTCGATTTAACATTACTACTTTGCCTCTCATCCAACAACTATGTGGAAAACCCTTAAAATTTAGAAGTTTATTCCACAACAAAGCATAAATAAGACAAGAACCACCCATTCAGAGACCTTGAATGTCAATTCCATCAAGTTCATATTTAGAATAAAGGATGCTTACCCTTTTGCAAGCATATACAATGTCAGACTCCAAGCCTTTCATATCGCAATGTACTTCCTACCATCAATGGTTTCAAAAATGTAAAAAAAATTAGAAAAAGAAAAGAAAACAATGGATTATATAACACATCATAACACATTGAATAAAAAAGATTAGGGTAGATAATCTCGATGGATCATGTGGTCCCTCGTATGATTTCATGAGATCCACATGCTTCACTACTACATCTCCATAACATATCTTGAATGCTATGAACCACACCACATAATGGTTCAACATTTACATAATGTTACAACATGGTAGGATCTGATAGCGAATATGATGGGAGCTTAATAACCTCAAGTGGATCATGTACTCCAAAATTTGGAAATTCCCTTCAAGAATCATATGAGAGTGTGTGAAGGCCTAATTACATGAACTCTACAGAGTCTTTCAAGGGTAAAACATGTTTGTCAAATTCTCCAAAGATAAGACCCTCATATGATGATCTTCAATTGTAGAAGAAATTTCTTCATATAATGTTGAAGTGAAGAGCACATTCGGGTCATATTCTTCTCTGCATGCTTGCAAATTGATTCCACCTATGTTGAGACTTGAAAAATCATCTACCAAGAGTGGAGAGAGTTTTCCCTCTTCTTATGGAGAGTCCTAAAAACTATTTCATCAATTCTATGTTGTAGATCATTCAATCCTGCCACTATTTGTGGTTGAAGTTTGAAAACTATATTGTGAATGCTTGAGCTACAATGACCAACATTTCATGGGCATACTTCATATGTTTGAATATAAGTTCAACTTAGCCACACAGATAAATATTTTAGCTTCAAGATGAGCTATGTCATATGCTCTTTAGGAGTGGAGTAAAATTTTGATTTCAAAAGACACATTTCTCAATTGTTGGTTAGCTTCTTGGTTTGTGGCTACCAACCATGCAAGTTTGGTCTGATATGGTTGGATACATGGTTAGCTAGATTGCGAGTCTTCAAGGAAGCCACTTATTGGAGATATGTGTTTGTGGAAAAAAACAAATCTACAACAAGGGAAAAAGAGCATGAAATTTCAACTAAGCTTCTAGTTGTTATCTTAGATGAAGGCTTGCAGATTCAAGGCATAATGAAAGTATTTTTCTACCCAAGTGTTGACAGCGTTGGACCTGCAAAAATTCAAAGGGGTTTCCCCGATATAAGGTCCCAATTAGACCTCACACCATTTGGTGTATGAGCCCCATCTAGAATACGACCCGATTTTCATTTAGTTAAATATTTTCCTTGGCTTTAGCTATCAACAAGAGAGAGAATCACATATGTGCTTGGTGAATGTTTGGTTGTAGGTGTGTTAAGGTTTTGATACTACAGAGGGAAAATAAAGTGAGCCTCTAAGAGAGAGGTAATAGTACCACCCTAGCAGAGATGCACACAAACAAGAAAGATTCATCTAACAAGCAATGGAAGAGTCCATGAATATTCGATAATCGTTACAACTATTACAACACATTCTAAATATGATAATCATTAAAATAACTGAAATAGTTCAACTACTTTAGTACAAGTGAAAATAAAAATGAACCATAAACATTTACAAAATAGTCTTATAGATATTCATAATCCATGCATGAAGAACATGTTGGCTATTAGGCTTGAAATATTATGTAAAAGTCCCAAAACAAAAACCACTAGCTCTAATAGTGGAGTGTTGGAGCCACTACTTTCTCCCTAAAATAATTAACTCTGTATCTTTGATGCCTTATGGGAGAAGCAAAGGTGAAAATTTCTTTTCTTTTACAATGAGGATGTATATATAACAAATGGGGTGATCCATCACCTCCCTTGTGGATCTTAGACTACCCTCATGACTATTTAACTTCCCCGTGAATTTTCAACTCTTACATGACTCTTTACATTTTGTATACGTCCTTTAGACTTCCACTTTATAACACATTTCAAATAAGAATTTTCATAATCCAAAAAATGATGTGGCACATGATGAATCATGACATGACATTGATGACATGTCAATGCCAAGCCATTCTTTGTTTCTGATTTCTTTGTGTCTCCTTGAAGATAAAACATGATCTCTTCTTCCACCTCCATATGGCTAAAGATGAGGATTGTTAAATTTTATTAGATCTTGAGCTAT
This sequence comes from Pinus taeda, assembly GCA_000404065.3. Taxonomy (NCBI): domain Eukaryota; kingdom Viridiplantae; phylum Streptophyta; class Pinopsida; order Pinales; family Pinaceae; genus Pinus; species Pinus taeda. The sequence goes on along the minus strand of APFE030335485.1, from coordinate 16,091 downwards.
TGTTGCAAACTAATGTCCTTTTGCTTCCTCTTGATTGATCAACTTGTATTTGCAGCTCCAAAGGTGTCTTATATCATGGCCTTATTATCCATATCCTTCTTCATCATACTATCATAGCATGATAGAGTATCTGCATCTACAATTCACTCATGACAAGATGACATCATTCTGATAAACCCCTAGTCTAAGATGCTACATGATGATTCATTCACTGAGTTGGATCTGAGTGGCAGATTGAGGGAGAGACTGAAGGACTTTGGAATTACAAAAATCAGGCAGTCAAGGGTCAACAATGAGCCTTGAGACTACGCAATGTGTAGTTCAGGCTAGACTGGCCTTGAGGATTGCATAGTTAAGGGATTCAATGAGCTAGGCTAAGGGTTTTAGCTTTGAGTTTTCCCACTGCATAGTGATAGAAGGACAGGGAGGCTAAGTAGCTCAGGAGCTCAAGGCTAAGGCTTGAGGATTGAGACTGCATACTACATAGTTCAGGCCCAGATGGAAGAGAAAATTACACAGTTCTAGAGCTTAGGGTTGGGCTTGAGCACTGAGATTGCATAGTGCGCAGTTCTAGGAGGAAAATACTACACATTGCATAATGCCAAGAGACAAAGCTGCTTCTTGAGGGCTGAGACTACGCAATGCGCGGTTCAGGAAGGCTGAAAGAGGCTAAGTGGCCCATTTAGGGAGTTTTTCCAATTTGACTAAGTGTCGGATTAGTGAAAGGAAGATAGGAAAAATCATGAACCTTAACATGATCACGCACATAGATCACTTGATGACACAACATGGAACACTCTTAACATATGAACAACATCCTTTCCTCAATGCGACAACTTTGTGATGGCCTACACTAAGCGCAGTACTAAAGATACACCTTGTGACGATCGTGATGACACTTGTGCGACAATGCTTGAAACTTTTGAAATGAGTGTAATACATGTTTACATAGTAAGGCCATCTCATTTACACAAATATTACCCCTTGAACCACCAAAACTAGATTTCTTGCATTGTGTGACACTCCACATGTTAAAAGATGACACTTTTATTTGCTTGCAAATGAGACATGGACACTTAGAGAAAACACATGCAATAACTCTTAATTCTTGTGGTGACAACATGGAAAGTAGATGTAGGCTTCAAAATTTGGATGTAGGCCAAAATTTTGGAGGGAGTTGTAGCAGTGACAACACTTGGCGACGCACTAGTAGAATTCTAGATTCTTTGTCTTGGTTGATTTTTTTGTGCAAGGTCTAGTTCTTCAAGGAGTATTGATTCATTGTTTTCAGTTTCTCCACTTACCCTATGCACAAAATTAGTCCTCCCTATCCTTTCTCAGTCGAATATAAACATAAGACCAAAAATACCATAATGTTTTGAATCAGGAAAGGGTAGTATAGTTTACGAGATTTATATTTTTAAAGTATAGTTTTTCATCACTGGTGTTTCTTCTCTACTAGCAGGCCTAGATAATACCCCGATAGAGTCACTACAGGAACACAAATATTGCTTCATTTCCAATGAGCTTGGATAGTACCCCGATGAAGTTTCTTACTTCACCTCCATACATAGGAAGCCTTTATCTACTTTTGTCTTTATTCATGTATGATATATAGGACTGTACATATGGACTTATTCATTTCAGGGGGAAAGAGGAATCCAAACTTATTGAGAGTAGAAGAGGTTGTTCCTTCAAAGAAGCATATAAAGACCTCTAATTTAGGTTTTCTCATTTAGATGTTTCCCCTTGTCCTTCTCTGCTTGATTGAATAAGCATAAAAACACTGAAACATAAAGAAACAAGTACATGTGTAAGGTTTCTAGAATAAACATGAGTATCATGGTTCAACACAAAAATATCCTTATGAAAGGATTGTATTTTCCTTCATAACATCATTGACCAAAATATGTAACCAAAACAAAGAAGAAGGATTGAAGGTTAGCCAAATTTTGTAGTGTCACAAGATTCTTTTTAATTCATCCACACATAATGAAGCTAGAAAACACATTTACACACAATGCTTATTTACATAAACAAAAAATGAAAACACAAGACCAAACAGAACAAACAACCAAAAGAAAAAACTATTTTTGGTGGGAAAAACTTCCCTAAGGTAAGGGTTGAAAACCTCAGTAGATCAAAGAAAAACATTAAGCAATAAGCATACGTTCAAGCAAGCAAAATATACAAACTACCAAAGTTGAGTTTGAGAGGAGTACGCGTAGGTGCTACGTTTGATGTCGATCCCATAGGGTCCAAAGCCTCTGCTTCCTCCCAAGTGATCATACTGCAACACAATTCAAAGAAGCATATACATCACAAGTAGTTCAAAGTGTGTGCATAATAAACATGTTAGATCATCAAGAATAAACATATAAATCATGACATATTACACATGAATCATAAAAATATGAGATCATAACATATCGAAAACTAAATAGAGCTTATTTATTGATATCAATAAAGAGTAGTGGACAGATACAACCTAACCCAACCACAACACCAACGAAACCTTCCTCTGGATTCGTTCAACCCAAGCTTCAAATATCACCTCTCAAGAATGTGCAAAATGATGCCATATAATTAAGGATGAGAATATATGCAAGGAAACAAGGGTTTCCTATGACTGGGAGTGCAAGAGGCATAGGGAAAATCAAACTTGATCTTGGGACTGAAAAGACTATAATGTCGATATCCTATCTCCTTTATCATTAGGCCTTCCCATGAGGTGTATAGATACCACCAAAAACAAGTTGATTCAGTTAGGCCACGAGCCCTGGTAGGTGGGATTTCGCTGAAACCCATAAACCCTGCTCGAAAAATATGATTTTTTTTTATATTTTAAATAATATACATAGGTTTTGTATTATGGTACCTGCATGTGTACACAATTTTTAAAGGGCAGAGTCACATAAGGAATTCAAAATATTGTTTTTAAATAAATGATCAAGTCTGTATGGGAAAGGGCTGCCCAAGGCCATACCGGAGCATCATAACTACAAGAGTTTTGAACGATGCTATAACATATGCCCCTAATATATGAGGTCAGAAGGGGTACATGATGGCCAAAATGTATTAAGTACAAAGACAAATAATTTGGGGACATGAGAGGAGATCAAAAAATTCCAGCCCACTAAATACCTATGGAAGGAATAAAAAATAAGACTCATGTTTGAGGTAGGCATACCCATGCTTAGAGATAGTAAAGCATGTCCGTTGATCAAGTATAGAGTGGATCCAACATGTATACATAAGTGTACAGAGAAGGCTGGAGAATACATAGTGGATCATATGATCATAGCTACAAGGGAACACAACATAGCTATGTCTCAATATCACATATAGAATAAAATCTGATCAATGATGTTGCATAACTGATCCTCATAATAGTTCTAAGTCATATAGGTGGAACAATGGTACTGCATAAACTCAGGTTTCAACATACATGCTTCTGTTGTGATGAAATGCAACATATAAAGGTGGCTATTAACACTGGAAAAAAACTGAAGGAGATGACAAGTGAACCAAGATGCTGACACAACCTGAGGTATTCACTGACCACACATGGTACATTTCAATACTATGGGAATAAATGAGCTGAAATCAACCATGTGAGGAATCATTTGATTATTGATCATTGATATATACAGTTAACAAATGAGAGACAACTCATCGATAATGATGATGAGAGTCAAGGTACCCTAGTAAAATCTACCAAGTGCGAATAAATGTGTTGAAGTCGAACACTTTAGAGAATCTATCAATCAAGAGACATTGATCTATTGTCACTATCGATAGCAAAGGAGTCTGCCACTAATGACTGAAAATCGTAAGGTGCTGAAAACAAGACTGATCTTTTTCCTAGAGAAATGAGTTGGATTTGATGGGAAAATATCTATTGGAGGGAAGGCATTAAGGAATCCCACATCAACTAGTGCGAGTGTAACCCGCCACCAATAATTTTGAAGAACTCAGACAAAAAGAGATGAAGTAACCATTTCGAAGTATGTTTCCAGTGTACACAAGATGTGGCTAGCGCATGACAGAAACCCTTTGAACCAACCAATAATGAGAGTTGACATAGCGGTGAGGAATCCACCAATAGGATCAAATGGAAACCAAGGCATTTCATGAATCCCAATGTGTGACAATGTAAGCTGACATCGAACACAAAGGAAACCACTCAGTCAAAGACCCATGATACTGATCAATGTTGAGCACAAGGTCACCTATCAATGATGTAAATAGGGCCAGGGTGTGGCTCTAGGCCTACTCTCAGAGAAATTTGTCATATTTGATAAGGGAATACCCACCAACAAGAAGTCAATGGGCACCTTCTTAACTAACATGAGTGAAGGACCAAATAACTGATGTGATACTGAAGATAACTTGATAGACCAAATATGACTGACTGAAAATGAGTCAAGAGACACTAAAAAATGGTCAACACAGGTTGATATGAAAAAGTATTCAAGAGTATGGATGTTGTGGTGTGCACACATGCGATCCCATCTATTGGGATTCTCACCCAGGTGAAGACAAAGGCACAAGTCTAACTAGAGATTAACTCGTACTTTAATGAATTGATGCACATTGCCACCAACCAAGACTTGTCCATCAATGTAGACATCATGCACAAGTATGTTGTTTGTCCAGCCACATTGAAGACAATGATGCACATGCTTTCAGACGAGTTGGAAAAAGGAGCCCGAGCAGTGTACCCAAATGCTATGGAGGCAAGAGTCAGGTTTCAGACAGATGTCATTGCAGAGCACACAGACACCATCAAGGACTACCGATCTTGGCATCAATATGTTACTATCGATCAGCATGAGGATGTTGAGGAGTTGGACTTCCATGGTCATCTAATTTAGAGTGATGTCTAGCATGGATTGCTCAAGCCATTTTGTTTCACATGGGTACATGTGCATTGTAATGTAATGTCTTGTCAAGTGTAAATGAAGTGTCGATAGTTGGATGTAACAGTCATAGAGTAGATGAAGAGTCATGAGGGTAGTTGAACTGTCACAAAGGGGGAATGTTAAGGGTCACCACACCCTTTGCTATAAATAGTCCCTCACAACTCATTGTAAAGGATTTTGGTTAGCCAAGCTTCTGATAAGACTATCTTGGAGAGATCTTGGACATTATTGTAATGAGCCTTGGCTTCTCCACTGTGCAGAGCTAGTACATATCTTTGGAGGAGTAGGCAGTTGTGGCTGTAATGTTCCACTATTGGAACTAGTGGTTGGACATGGATGTATTATAGGACTGGAACTTACACTTCTTTATATAATAAGAGCCAACACGTTTCATGCATATGTTGTATTGTATTCTATGCTATATGGTTTACTCTAAATGATATATGTATTGGTTTGCTTATGCATGCATGTATAGACTATTCTATATAAGTATGTATGAATATTTCTAAAATATGTTGTTGGTTTAACCATCACTTTGGATTGCTTTCTAACTTGCCTTCCATGTTGTGATGTATCTTTTCTCGTGTGTTCCCTTCCAAGTCGAGTGCTATCATAGGTTTCCAAGGGGCACACTCATCTCAACCCCAATGTGTTAGAATCTCTCATGCACCTTCCTTGACTCACTACAACTGTCATACCCTTGCTACCAATAGAGTTATCTTACTTTTCTTTATGCGAAATTACGTTCAAGGCATTACCTTACGACCCACTGCTGGGACTCCTACACCAAACGACCTGAGTTCTAATTTGGACTTCTTACTGGGAAGATCCCTTGACATGTTGGTGGGTCCAACACCATCAACAGGATCGTTTCAGCAAAATGTGTGTTTTGGGGTGAATAGGAACAACTGGAGATTCTGATCCTCTTCTCTTGGTCTTTATAGTTGTACACATAATGGAAAGCCGCAAACTGCAGGGTGCGGGTTATTAGTGATGAACGGGGGATGAACAGGTTCCTTACTTGTATGAACGAGTTGGGAATGACTCATGGTTCTTCCTTGCCCTCCTCAAGATATGAAAGTAATATACCTAGGCGTATTCATCGACAGGTTATCCATATATGGTAACAGAACATGTAATTCAGAGCTGGCGTGTTTTTCTAATGGATACAAGCACTAATAGGCTGACTAGTTAGCTTGGGGCCCCTTCGATGCGGGCATTATATATCGATCTCGATCATCAACTGGAATTTGAACCCAACTAGAACTGTCTCTTACTTTGCCTATGATGCCAATGCTTTCTTTGCCATTGCCTTGTAAAAAGCAGGTTACATATGAACAAACTGCAAATATGTTCTTCCAAAATCTATGGACACACATTGGGTTGCCCACTTCTATTATTTTTTATCGAGATTCTCGATTTGTCAGGAAATTTTGGTCAAGTTTGTGGGAACTCATGGACATCAAGTTGAAGAAGAGCACATCATTTCATCCACAAACTGATGACCAAACAGAAGTCATAAACAAAGTGTTAGTACATATCCTTCATGGATATTAAAACAAACATCCTAAGCTTTGGGATGAACACTTACATTACATTCAAGATTCCTACAATAGAGCCAAGAATTCTTCAACTTAGACATATCCATTCAAAGAATGTTTAGGATATTTACCAAATCTCCCTTATTTTTATCTTTGAGAAACATGTTGCAGTGGATGGACATAGTGATATAGACAAAGCCAAGTGATTGATTGAACATATTCAGTTGGTGCATCAAATGATACAGGAACAGTGGGAGAAGATTCAAGCCAAGTACAAGGCAAGACATGACAAAGCATCGTGTTGACCATAGATTCCAGGTGGGAGGTCAAGTTTGGATATATATCAGAAAAGAAAGAATCCAAGGTGAAGGTAAAATGATCAAGCTAATCAGATATGGTCCTTTAAAAATGTTATAGAAGATTGGTAATAATGCATTCTGGTTAGATTTACCACCATATATGTAAATTTACTGTATTGTAAATGTGGAAAACTTGAGATTATATGAGCCTACTATGATTGAATATCAATGAGAGAATGTTCAGATTCCAACCATAGAATATTTCTCTCCTGAATACTTAGAAGAATTGCAGTAATATACTATCCTTGAGAGGAGGATAAGGGCTTCATGCAGAGGCAATGTGGAGTACCTTTGTTTGGGGCTCAAAGGAACTAATTCAACTAAATCCAGGTGGATTGAGATGAGAAAAGTGAGGGAGTTGTACCCTCACTTACTTGCTAACTAAAACAAGACTTTTGGTGGTCCAAAAGCTTCCAGTGGGGAGGAATGATCCAGGGGATCTAGAAAATGATCAAAATTGAAATTAATTGGAATTGTTTGAAACCAATTATAGATCATAGTGCTCATCTTCCTGAATCCAATGCCACTTGAATCACCTTGGCCAAATAGCTAAAAATTAAAATAGTAGGGTTGACTGGGCAAGTCATACACTGACGTTAACATTTTACTAAGCATGCATAGTGGATGGTACAGACCAATCCTAGCTCAACATGTGGCAACTCTGTACTGAGGGAGGTGGCACAATTTTATTGGTTGGTTTGGTGTGAAGTGGGTCAATGGTGAGGTGCCATGTGGCCCAATCAAAGGGTGCCACATGGCCCTCTATGGTTGGTCAAATTTTTTATAAAGGGCTGAAGCACCTCGGCAGGGTTCATCCCCTAGAACTCCCACTACACAATACAATGTATTGCCAAGAGGCCACCACAGTGGTTCTTATTATGTATACAACCCTAATTATATTTAAATTTCATTTGTCGGCGAGTTTGTGGAAGGGGGTTTGACACTTTGCCCCAGCCCCAAGTCGTATGAAATCACATGATCAAAGCATAGGGTCCATGTGGATAGGCCCTGACCCCGATTCTCAACAGCAGTTATGACCAATAGTAGATAAGGCGGGAGCCACTGTAGCGGGGGCGGGCGGTTAGCCTCGGCCACCAGCCATACTAACACATGTGACTGGAGTGGGGGTTTCAGTCAGCAGGGGTAAGCAGTTAGCCCCAGCCCCCAGCCACATGGAGATTAATGTGACCCTGTTTTGATGTTAAAGATTATTGGCGCTTTGAACTAGGAGACAATTTGCACATTTTTCGACGGGAATTCAGTTGTCGCCACGCAAATTTTTTTCTCGGTGATTGGTAGAATGATTGAATTTGTCAAATGGACAGCCAGAATTATGGATTGTAGAACAATTTGCAATTTTTTTTTCCATGAGACATATCTTGCTCATCTTTAACCTTTTTGAGCTCAAGAAGAGCCTAGACAGGGGTTTCAATTTGTGCATTTTTCGACAATTTGAAACAATTTGTGCATTTTTCAACAGGAATTCAGCTGTCGCCATGCAAAATTGTTGCTCAGTGATTGGTAGAAAGATTGAATTTGTTGAATGGATAGCCAAAATTACAAATTGTAGAACAATTAGCAATTTTTTTTCCATGAGATATATCTTTCTCATTTTTTAACCTTTTTGAGCTCAAGAAGAGCCTAGATAGGGGTTTTTGAGCATTCTAAATCCATTAGCAGCACTATTTTTGCAATTTGAGCACTGTAAACTGATGTAATTTCATATTTCAACATATAATTGAAGAGGAAAAAAATTGGAAGTTGGACTCGTAGATGTAGCCTAAGAGGGGTGAACTCTTTTATCAAATTGTTGTGTTGTGATGTTGTTTATGGTTCATTTTTCTCTGTTTTATTTTTTCGAACTAAGTTAAAAACACTATGTTTATGTGCTTTTACAACTCAATCCATTTCCCACAAGACATAAACTTGCTTGCAAAAATTTTAATGAAACCTTCAAGTTTTTAATTTCAGATCATTAGGTGTCCAATATCTCTCAAGAAGGGTCAATTTGGTTTTGGTTTGTCAATTTCACTTCCTTAACTATACTTGGGGAGTTGAATCATATCATAGCAACTCTTCGTCACATATTTACCTTGATGGACCGGTTAGCTTGGGTAGGTGTGGGAGGAGGGTGTTACACTCACAATGACCTTTTCATTTCTTGGTACCCACATTGGCTATAAGGACTTGCAAATTAGATACTGCTCGCACAAAGCAATGTATGACCTCAATAACCCTTTTATGGACAAACTTATGCATGTTTCCATTGTCAATCAATACCACCACTAGTCGTTGCTTAATAAATCCTTTGATTTTAAGTGTTTGTGGAGAAGAAATACTCGTTAATGCATGGAGTGATATAGTTAGTTTAGCATGTGTTGTTAAAGTATTTGTTGGAGTATCTTGGGGTTCCATTGCATCCTCCCCAAACACTTTACTGGGTAGAGCCTCATCATTAGAGCCATTTTTAGCAGTGTCAATTTGAAAGTATTTTGGTTTCTTACATTTGTGTCTTGGGGAATATTGGTCATCAAAACAGTAACATATTCCATGTCTTCTCCTTTCATCCATTTCCATGTGGGGTCATTAGTAGGGGTGGGATGTGCCTTTGATGTGAATGAAGGATGACGAGATTGGGAAATAATAATAGGTTTTTAATCTAAAGATTTGTGGCAATATTCCAACAAAGTAGCTAGTTGATGCATTATAACTTATGCCTGGATGGATTCCTTGAGGGAATTGATGAAACATTCCATATAAAAGGTGTCCCCTAGGCCCTTGGTTCTAATGACCAACTTTTCAAATGTCGTGATGTAGTCTTAGATTATACCTGTTTGTTTGAGATTTGTGAGATGACCTAAAAAGTTAGAGTCCTTATCAAAATGGGCACAAATGGATTTAGAGAACATATTCCAAGTTGGATTCCTTGTGTAGCATTTCTGATGCTATTGCCACAATTTCCAGTGCTCTTCGTCCAAATAAAGAGCTCTCACATGTAGTTTGGTTTCATCATCCCATATATTATTGAGTTGAAAATATTGTTCCATTTGTGCCACCCATGCTACCGAGTTAGAACTGTCAAATTTGTGCATGTCAATCTTGGGCTTCTTATTGCTATAATATTGGTGACTACCTTTGGAATGATGATACCCCTCATATCGATGGTGGATGGATTCTCCTTCCAGGTTTTTATGGACATTGTTCCCAACCCTCATGGGGTTTTATCCTTGAGGAGATTGTATATGGGTATTAGGGCATCGTCCATTACAAAACGGAATTTGGTGGTGAGAATGTCATCTGGGTCTTGCATTCTTTTCTCAAGGTTTTCCATAGCTTGAGTCTTCATAGTTACCATTATTAGATAAGTTTTGAGGTAAAAAATGGGCTTCAAAACAAAAATGTACAACAATTAACTTTATAAGAACCAATAAGATTCAATATGATGATTTCAACCATAAGGGATGATTCACAATTTTTGAAGTAAAAAGGTAAAAAGATAAAAATAAAATAAAATATTAAACTACTTTTTGAAATCGTATTTTCAAATTATCCCTGCGATTTTACTCAAATTTCAAGTGGGAGCACTTGTTGGATGAAAAAATTATTTTTCAATCCAAGGAGTACCCATGCTGCATAATTTTGATGGACCCTACTACATGAAAAATCTGAAATACATGAAATAACATGATTGCAATCATGAGTTTTCATGCAGTATGGTCCATCAAAAGTATGAAACATGGCTACTCCTTGGATGCACAATTAAATTATGCATCCAACGAGTTCTCCCACATGAATTTGAGTAAAATCATAGGGAGATAAGTTGAAAATACAAGTTGAAAAGTAGTTTTTTCTTTTTTCCCTCCAAAACTTGATGAGGTAATCTAATCTTATTTTATTATTACCACTATTATTTTATAATATTCCTTAAGAGGCCCATTTTAGACCTCAAAATTTCTCTAATGACAATTTCTTGGGCCAAAATTTTGGGTTACTTAAAATTAGTATGGGTGCGAGATAAGGAGTCCTTTGATGTAGGTCACTTGAAAGCACTTCTGAAAAATTTGGGATTGCAGGAAAAATGGATGCTTACCGACGGATGGTATCATTGCGGTCAACTCGTCGTCCTGAATCTTATGGGCTAGGTCACTTTCAAGCATAATTTTTAGATCACCTTTTTTTTTACTTCGATAAAAATATTACTCCTAGATAATCAATAATGTGGCGACCGAAATACAAAAATATTGATACTAGACAATGTGTAGGAATTTGGGGGTACCACTAGTGAAAACCCCAACTGTGGGACATTGCAACAACTGATCTATACTAAAAAAACATAAGCCCCAACTGCTTAATACTGCAAAAACTAATATATACTACAATGGTAGAAACCCTAACTTCTGGATACTACAAAATGGGATGGACAATCAGTGGAAGAGAGGGAACAATGGTAGTAAAGCAGTGTCAGGTTCTACAAATCGTGATATACACCAGGGGTCCAACAATAGTACTCAACCCAATATTTTAAAGCACTAAATAAGGAGGATTGATCGTTACCTTAGCCGTACTACCCAACTACTCGAGGTACATGCAAGTAATCTCCTCGAGTGCTATTCTCGACGTGCTATAGTAGCAATATGACCAATGCCTTATCTAGGGTTGCTTTCAAGGAAACCTTGGGGGACTTCATATATACTAGAGGTATGTGGAAGTGTAGTCCATGTATAGGTGTTATTTTATGTGCTACTACTCTAAGGGTTACAAGGGAGTCCAATAGATATGACCACCTGTTGTTGTTCTTGCATGTATGCTTCCTCAACTGTAGGTGGATGCATGTAACAACAAATATCTATAGTTTAAAGCTTCCAAAACACATCTCTAGAATAATTATTTTTTTGCAAAAATTGGTGGTGCAGCTGGCTTTGGAAAGTGCTTTGATACCACTGAGGTATGCTTGACCTGCAGAAAATGTGAGAGTGCGAAATATGCCAAAATACAACAGAAAAGTATAGAATGTGATGACAGAAATGGACGTATTCAATTAATATATGCAACCACATTGTTCACTTGCGTCTTCAAGGGGGAAACCTCCAATAGAGAAGAGCTCAATTACAACAACATAAGACAAGATATTCCTTAGTATCTTTGACATTATATAGATGAGACTCAAAACCATAACTCCTCCTGGTCCCTTGCATAATGTAGGTTAACCACTTTATTTATTAACTGTGGCCTATTCTAACTAATTGTGGTCCCTTTTTTATAATGTGGGTCAACTACTTACAATGCTTAGGGGATTTATTTATTAAACTGACTAATCATGACTCTTACAGGGCCCTTTGGGCTTATTACATTAATAAAGGGGTTAGGGCCAGACCCTAATAAAATGCCATCTTGTGGTTAGTATTGACTTGATGTACTATTTGTAACAACCATAAATTCCTTGTAATAAAAGTTAATAAAAGGCAAAATAATAACCACTGTTGATGGGACACTTATTCCAAGCTGAATTTTGGGCAAGACATCCTAGTGTGGGTGTTCATTGGTTTATTAATGGCTAAGGAAATTGGAAAAGACACTGGAAAATGAAAAATGGCATTTTTGGTAATTTATTTATGAAAATAATGGAAATTAGGAGAAAAGGAAGGTGAAAGGTCATAGGTTTCTTGTGAGGAGGAAAGTGAAGGAAAATAATGGAAAATGAAGAAAATAGAGGCCTTATTGATAAAAAGGCTTCGGAGGATTAGTGGGTAATATTTTTTGTCAATTCAATTTTTGGAGCTCTCACATTATTCTCTCTCGAGTTTGGATTTTGCATCATTAATATGAGGTTATGTATCCTCATATTTCTATGAGTATTATACTGGTTTATATGTAGATCATATAACTGTGATTTCCTTGGTATTTCTGTTTCTATTATGTTGGTTATGTATATGTTCTATGACAGTAGTTGTATATGGTTCTCATTAAGTTTTTACTTGTAAATGAATGAAAATGTATCTATTCCCTAATGGATGAAACTGCAACTAATGCATTGAGGCATTAATGCTTCTTAGCTATTCTCAAATGAGTATGAGACCCCTATGCTTAGATATGTTGTTTACACCTATAGATTACATAATTGTGATATGTTTAATGAAATTCTTGTCTTGGCTAGTAGGGGTCCAGTCAAGGGCTTGTTCAAGTATTTTCATATGTATCTTTTTTTAATGTTACTTTTCATTTATGGAAGTTTCATGGAATTTTGGGCAGTGACCTGGGCTTTGGGCCTGAAAAGTGGCTAAAATCTCGGGGATGCTGGTACAACACTGAGAAAAATAGTCCCTGGACACTAACATGCCTTGTCATGAGAGAATTTAAAGCCTCTTGGATTATGTCAGGCCCATAGTGTGGGAGCATTTAGAGCCTCCCAAGAGGTTTGAAACCTCAGTGGGACCCATGGGTTGGTTACCAAAAGTGTTGTGATGGTTCTCAGGGATCCTGTAGCTGATGTGGAAGGTTTGTATGATGTGTTTCTGTCGATTCCATTTCCTTAAGGTCACCTCGAAGGTTGAATTATATCATAGTAGCCTCTCATCACATGTTTACTGTGTTTGGTCAGTTAATTGGGTAGAGGTGGGAGGAGGGTGTTACAAAGTGGTATCAGAGCATGGTTCACCCCTCGGACTGGATGGATTTTGTGTTGGTCATGTATTCATGTTGATTGCATATGTGTTTATTGTGTTGTAGGACCATGTTCTTGTTGCATTTGTATGGTATGGGTCATGGTTGTAGTGGTGTCCCCATGGGAAGTTGATGGTGTTGTTGTGGAGTGTGTCGTTATGAGTGTATGGTTGATCATGCATTGCTTATGCATGCTAATGTTCACATGTGGTCAAGTGCACAATGATCTAAAGGTTGTTGTCATGCATGAGGTCATGGTATGTGTAGTTGATATGGTGATGCTTGATGGCTAGAATCTAGCTAAAATTATGGGTACATGGTTATATGCTTATGTTTTATGTTTCTATTTGATGTCATGAGTATGTTATACATGTATCATGTTTATTTTTTGATCTTGAAGGTGAGGTATCCTCCCCGAACTATAATAAGGTACGTATGGTTTATTGTGATTTGGTTACCTAACATGATATACCTTGCAGGAAAAATATCAAAATGGATAGAAAGATGGTAGACTACAAAGACTCTCCCTATGGATTAGATGAGGAACATGGTGTTGCACATTCTTCCAATTTTATAGATACACTAATAAGCTTAAAGGAATAAATAAGGAGTTCTAAGGGAGACAATGGCCGAATCATACAAGCATAGGAGAAACTTGTAGAGGTAAATGTAGTGATACTTCAAAGTTTGTCAGAATTGCAATGACAAGGACCACTTTAGATCATCCATGAGAAGGAGGAAAAAAATAATGGGGCATATGGAAGTAGGTCACATGGTGGTCATAGGTTAGATAAATATGACACATTTAGAGGTGGAATATTGTTCGATACTCCAAATAGGAGGGGTGATAGACATAGGTACTATTCTAGTTCTAGTTCTGACAGGCATGATGATCGCCATCATTATCATCCTTATAGGAGGAGCGATAGGGGGTATTTTATAGATGAGTTTAAGAAAGGAAAGGCACCTACATTTGATGGAGAGATGAAGAAATTGTAGGATGCAAAGGCATGGTTGCTTTCCATAAGGAAGTTCTTCAAGTTGCATGATTATTTAGACAACATGAAAACCAAAATAGTTACATTTAGTCTCAAAGGTAAAGAAGACATTTGGTGGGAAGACGTGAAGAATGTTAGATGTATACATGAAGAGGACTTGACTTAGAATGAGTTTAGTAGCTATTCAAGAAGAATTACCTAATGGAGATATACTTTGACGACAGCTAAACATAATTCTATGAGTCAAAGATGAGGTCTATGGCAGATGAGGAGTACACTAATAAGTTCTTGGAGCTATTGAGGTATGTGCCTTACCTCAAGGAGCTGAAGGCCAAGATTCATGGATTCACTAGTGGGTTACCGATGGCATTCAAAGACGGGATTGAATTCGATGAGCCTAGATCATTGGAGGAGGCCATTCGAAAGCTAAAGCATTGCTATGAACAATTGAAGTGCAAGTCTAAGACTAAGCCAGACTAGAAAGGTAATGCAAAGAAAAAAGGAAAATGGGATAGGAAGCAAGCAAGACCTCGGGGTTTAGGTAATAAAGAGAATGTTTCACTACCTAAGAAGTTCAATGCATCTGACAGGGGACTCGAACTTCTAACATAGGAGCAGAATAAGGAGCCCATGTAGTGTTGGACTTGTGGAGGGGAGCATTGCAAGAGATATTGTCCATAGTATCAGGGGGTTAGGCCTTAGATATATAGTGTGCATGAGGCACTGACTGTTAGGGATGTTGGTTAGAGAGTTCCTCGTATTTATGCAGCATTGGATAATAAACAGGAAGACCATTAGGCACCTATCATTGACCCTGGATCTAATTATAGCTATGTTAGTCCTGATGTGATGGATAAATGTGGTTTGAGTAAGGATTTGCATGTAGAATCTTGGTTAGTGCAGTTGCCTATAGGTACAAATAAGTAAGTTCATCATTGGGTAAGAGCCTGTGCATTTGATTTGAATGGTATGCCTACCATAACACATTTGAATGTATTACCGTTGGGATCATACAATATGTTGGTGGGCATGGATTGGTTATACCTTCATAGAACCAAGGTGGATTGTTACGACAAAGCTATTGAGTGCCTGGATGATAATGGGGAACAAATATTTTTGCAAGGTAAGAAGAAAGAAACATTAGTTAGAATGGTGATAGCTATGCAGGAAAAGTGTAGTCATAGGAAAAGGTGATTGTTATTCGCAGTGCACATTTCTAGTGACAAAGGTAAGGAGTTTGAGGATGAAGATGTTTTTGAGCAGGTACCCAGTTCTACAAAAGTTCCAGGATGTATTTCTTGAGGATATTTTAGAGTTTCCACCTCACACGGGGGTAGAAGTTTCCATTGAGATGGTGCCATGGGTAGCTCTGACATCAAAGGCACCTTATAGGATGAGTACACATGAGTTGGTAGAGTTGAAGCTATAGAAATTTTGAATAATTTAACACATATTCAATGGAGATTATCCTGATCATGTAATATGGCGGATAACATACACAATACATAAGCTCCTCTACGTTGATCATCAATATAGCAGCATCAATAACAATAAAACATCAAGAGCATTCACACATTAACACAGTATGTATCCTGGGGAAAGCATCTC